>JAANYP010004029.1:429691-467398 GCA_020465985.1 Centrapalus pauciflorus
TGGGTCGCTGACCTCGTCTGTAGTGTATAGCCCTGAAAGAACGCCGAACTCTCGAAGAGACATACGACGCTCGACGCCACCTAGGCGAAAGCTGATCGAGGTAGCCTCATAATCAGAGCTCGTGGGGTCAAAAAAATACGTCGACAAAAACTCCAAAACGAGCTCCCGGTAAACTGGCTCGTCAATCTCCAGCAGCCGCAGCAAAGCAGGCGGTCGGGAAGTACTGATCGGAGGGTGCGCCAAGATCCCTCGAAGATGAGAGGCAATGCCTAACGACTCCATAGCGCCCCATGCCACTCCATAGGTGGGGACCAATCCCTTGGCCTCAAGGCGCGAAAGCTTCGCCCTATCCTTTGGGTCCCCAAAGATAAGAAATCGATGGGGTCTCTCAGGAGGACGACGGCCTCCGTCACCACCACCAGGAGGGGGAGGGGGCGGAGGAGCAGCAGCAGCCTCAGCCATGGCTATCTGCAAGAGAAAAAAAAATAATAATAAACGAAACACGCTATCATGCAGACAAATAGAAACTACTATACCCCTAAAAGCCTAAAAATATATGAAATAAGGAAAACCCTAGAATGAAACTAAAAACGAACCAAAATAAAATAAACTAAAAAGGAAACAAAAACTAAATTTGAACCTAAGAAATCCTAAAGATCACCTAAGAAAAGAAAATAAAACCCTAAATAAATCCTAAACAAATTAAATGAAGAAAAATAAACTAAAATCGAGGCTAAAATAAAAACCTAAAATAAAATGGACAAAAATTAAATCAAAACTAAGAATCTACCACTTAAAAATGAAAAACTAAAAGATACGACATTAACGCTAAGAACTAACTAACAAAAACTAAACTACTTAAAACTAAAAATGGAAACCAACAAAACTAAGAATTAAAATTAGATTAAAACTAAACTAAAGTTTAACTAACAATTCTAACATATAAATCTAAAATAAATCTAACAGGGAACAAAAATGTAATTATCATAAGAAAACTCTATGTATTAATTTATTCATTTCTGTATTGAAAATTTTTGCTTTTTTTTTTTTTTTACACGGTCGCGGGCTCGACCGAGATGATAAACTCGGCCGCGACCGAGAACTCGGCCGAGACTTAGCCTGCGATCACCCGCGATCGAAACCAGAGACAAAAACCAATTTATTACCACAATGTAACCGAGAAAAGCAACTATCTAACTAAAAATTAAGGAAACTACAGTATTTCATTAACCTAAAATCCTAAATAAGCAAAGAAAACAAGAAAGAAACAGATGAATAGATCTACCGAAGCAATAAACATAAGGAATCATTAAACAAACTAAACTAGGGATAAACTATCGAGCATAGCAATCTATTTTGAGAAAAACAGAACAGGAACATCGAACATATCGATTTTATTCAACTAAAACTCCGAGAACTTCTAAATAACCGGGAAATCGACAGAAAATGCAAGCTAGAAACTATAAACGATAGAAAAATAAGAAGAATAATAAAATGTACCTGATTATCCAAGAGAAAAGCGATAAGAAGAGGAAGAAATGAAACAAGAATCGCGAACTATGCAGCCGGAACGAACAACGCGAGAAAAGTGTGTGAGTGCGGGAAAAGAAAGAATGATCCGCGATCTGCTACTTTATATAGAAAAGCGAGCGCGGTCGAGTTCAAATAAGCGCGGCCGCGATGGAAGCAGATATTTATTTGATTCCCGCTCATTTGAGCGCGGCCGAGATCATCCCGACGCGGCCGCGATGAACTCTTTTCCAGAATTATGCAATCAGTTGGATTTAAGCAGAGTCCAGAGATGTAAATCTCCAAATTCAACCAAAATGACCTAACCAACTCAGTTATTACCCCACACTAGACTGGAAACAACCTTCTAATATTGATCAAAACTTTAAGCTTTTATTGCGACTTTAATTTCAGCACAACTTAAACGAAACTTAAGACTAAAATTAAGGTAAATGCATGCAACGATTGCGAATCAATTATTATAAAATTAAAGCTCACCGCATTTGCCAAATAGCTAGAATAAACCAAATGAACAAAAGCAAGAGAATTTAAGAAATGCATTTGAATTTAAACAATGAACTAACTAAATGCAAAAGACTTTGAAAAGAAAAATTCAGAGTTGACTTTTAAAAAGTCAAACTGCCTTCACACTTTTATTGAATTAAGCACCCGAAAACCTGAAATAACGAAATAACGAACCAAGTGAGTAAAAGATGCTATGATTAGGCTTTATCAAAGCTAAACAGTAAAAGAAATTAAGCTACGAAACGCAAGTAATTGAGAATTTAATTATTCTAAACAAGACTCAAAAAGTCAAAAGACAATTGCAGGAAGGAAATTAAGCTTATAACCTTTGAAGAAAACACCAATAACATCGAGCATGCAATCCTAAGACACAAACTCAACGCAAAGGGGACTTATTTAATGTGAAAACAGTCGAACACCAATATAAACTAAAACAGTCAAAGACATGTAATAAGAATTCAAATGAACTAGTCTAAGAAAGACTTCAACTTATGAACATGCATAAACGAAAGACATAGCTAACAATAATCAATAAAATAAAGTGATTATTATTGACGGGGTGCCTCCCGCAAGCGCTAGAATGCAAACTCGAGTCTCCAGCTAGACTCGGCCCCAAGATAATCAAACAGAGACGGGGGCCAGGCTAAATGTAGCCTCACAAACCTGCTCGATGGATGAATCAGTATAGAGCTTTAGTCGGTGCCCATTTACTTTAAAGTTTCCCGATGAATGTTCTAATTCGACCGTCCCATAAGGGAACACTTGGGAAACAGTAAATGGTCCCGACCATCGAGACTTAAGCTTACCAGGAAACAGCTTCAAACGTGAATTATACAATAACACCTTGTCGCCAATGCTGAATTCCTTGGTAGATATCTGCTCATCATGTCGTCTCTTCATCCTCGCCTTATAGATCGACTCATTCGTGTAGGCGTCCTCCCGTAGCTCATCCAATTCATTTAGCTGCAACTTCCTTTCATTACCTGCGCTTGACAAATCAAAATTAGACCAACGTAAAGCCCAATATGCCCTATGCTCTAGCTCGACAGGAAGATGACACGCTTTGCCATAAACTAGCCTATAAGGTGTAAGTCCGGTAGGCGTTTTGTGAGCAGTCCTAAATGCCCAAAGCGCGTCGTCGAGCTTGTCAGCCCATCTACTCCTATGCTCACCTATTGTTCTCTCTAAGATTCGCTTGAGACCACGGTTGGTCACTTCAGCTTGGCCATTTGTTTGCGGATGATATGGAGTCGCTAATCGGTGAGTAACTCCATATTTCTCCAAGGCCTTAGAGAACTGTGAATTGCAAAAATGCGTTCCTCTATCACTAATGATAGCTTTAGGAGCACCGAACCTGGCAAATAGCTTTCGCAGAAAGGAAACGACTACACGTGCGTCATTAGTGGGGAGCGCCTGTGCCTCAACCCATTTCGACACGTAGTCGACAGCAACAAGGATGTACTTACATCCACGAGAGGACGGGAATGGTCCCATGAAATCAATACCCCACACTTCGAATATCTCACAGATCTGAATGGTAGTGAGGGGCATCTCTTGGCGATTTGATATGTTTCCACTTCTCTGACAAGCATCACATGCTTTCACAAACTCCCTAGCATCCTGAAAGATCGTAGGCCAGTAGAATCCTGCATCAAATACCTTCCGAGCTGTGGTATTTGCACCATGGTGTCCCCCAGTGGGACCGATGTGGGATGCGTATAATATCTGCATAGCCTCATCACCATGAACACAACGCCGAATAATCTGATCGGCACAAACTCGGAAGAGATAAGGGTCATCCCAAAAACAATTCTTCACATCTTTGAAGAATTTCTTTCGTTGCTGATGAGTTAGTCCTTTGACGAGCACATTACCCACCAGATAGTTTGCGTAGTCCGCAAACCAAGGGCATTCGTCAATCGTATGTGCCGAGCAAAGGGACTCATCTGGGAAAGACGCCTTAATTGCAGAATCATCAAGAGGAAGAAGTGAAGGATTCTCTAAACGGCTTAGGTGATCGGCAGCTAAGTTCTCGGCCCCACGTTTGTCTTTGATTTCGATGTCAAACTCCTGAAGGAGCAGAATCCATCGAATCAGACGGGGCTTGGCATCTTGCTTCTGAAAGAGATATCTCAAAGCAGAGTGATCGGTAAAAACCACTGTCTTTGAGAGAATCCGATAAGACCTAAACTTCTCAAATGCCTATACTATTGCTAGCAGCTCTTTCTCAGTAGTAGTATAATTTCGCTGAGCATCAGTGAGAGTCTTGCTAGCATAATATATAACATGAAAACGGTTTTCCTTTCTTTGTCCTAATACTGCCCCCACAGCATAATCGCTGGCATCACACATCAGCTCAAATGGTAACTCCCAATCTGGAGCCACCATAATGGACGCAGAAACAAGCTTTTCCTTCAGAGTATCAAAGGCATGCACACATGAATCATCAAAATCGAATGTGGCATCCTTTTCCAATAGTCTTGTCATGGGACGGGCAATTAATGAGAAATCTTTAATAAACCGCCGATAAAAACCGGCATGCCCAAGGAAACTTCTAACCGCTTTAACAGAAGTAGGGTGAGGTAGCTTAGAAATAGTCTCGATCTTAGCTTTATCGACCTCAATACCCTTAGCCGAGATTTTGTGCCCGAGAACAATTCCTTCTCGCACCATAAAATGACACTTTTCCCAATTGAGGACCAAATTGGCCTCCTCACACCGGGCAAGCATACTGTCTAGATTTGCAAGGCACGCAGAAAAAGAACTACCAAACACAGAAAAATCATCCATAAACACCTCCACACTCTTTTCTAGCATATCATTAAAGATAGCTACCATACATCTCTGGAACGTCGCAGGTGCATTGCATAAACCGAATGGCATACGCCGGTATGCGAACGTTCCGTAGGGACATGTGAAGGTGGTCTTGTCCTGGTCCTCGGGGTTGATAGGGATCTGAAAGTAACCCGAAAAACCATCAAGGAAACAATAAAACTCATTCCCTGATAATCTTTCGAGCATCTGGTCAATGAAGGGCAATGGAAAATGATCCTTACGGGTGGCATCATTGAGTTTGCGATAATCGATGCAAACTCGCCATCTCGTGACCGTCCTCGATGGAATCAATTCATTCTTATCATTAAGAACGACGGTCATCCCCCCTTTCTTTGGGACCACGTGAATCGGACTAACCCACGGTGAGTCAGAGATTGGATATATCATACCAGCATCAAGAAGCTTCAACACTTCCTTCTTGATGACCTCGTGGATTTTTGGATTTACCCTCCTTTGGGGTTGAATCACAGGTTTGAAATCCTCCTCCATCAGAATCTTATGAGTACAATAAGCAGGACTGATACCCTTGATATCAGAGATTTTCCATGCGATGGCCTGCTTGTGGGATTTCAAAACCTGGATCAATCTCGCTTTTTCGTCCGGTGACAGGTCTTTGGCTATAATGACCGGAAGCTGAGATGACCCCTCCAGATACGCGTACTCTAAATGCGCTGGTAACTCTTTCAGTTCTAGAGTCGGAGGGTCTTCAATCGAGGATTTAGCTTTGATATTTTCCTTTGGATCTAACGTAACAATCTCCTCATGAGTAGGAGATGTCTCGATCGCGCACAAAGGAAAGCTATCACTGGAATCAGAGAGACATATAGACATATCGGAATCAAGAGATAATGGGCATAGAGATATATCATCATCGATAGACTCGCCATCTTCAAAAGAAGTGGATCTCTCATACCCAATCAATAGAGACTTAACAAGCGTCTCATCATCAAACTCAGCATGCATTTCTCGATCAGAAGAGCTATAGGATTGAACGAAACAAATCGACTCCACAGCATCATCAGCTCTCTGCATAGCTTTGTCAACATCAAAACTGACATGCTCGTCTCCCACTCTAAGGGTCAACTTCCTGTCCAAAACGTCGATCATCGCACGAGATGTCGCTAAAAATGGACGCCCTAGAATGAGAGGAACAGAGCTGTCTTCGTGCATATCCATGATGACAAAGTCTACGGGAAACACAAACTTATCAACTTTCACCAGCATGTTCTCCGCGATTCCCCGAGGAAATTTCACTGATCGGTCTGCCAACTGAATACACATGCGAGTGGGCTTTGGGTCTCCGAGACCGAGTCTAGCATATAAAGATGTGGGCATAAGATTGATGCTAGCTCCTAAATCAGCGAGGGCATTCGCAACATGCAGATTACCAATATGGCATGGTATGGTGAAACTGCCAGGATCATCTTGCTTGATTGGAAGCTTGTTTTGGAGCACAGCTGAACACTCGGCGTTCATCTCTACTGTGTCCAAGTCATCAAGCTTCTTACGCTTTGAGAGCAGATCCTTTAAGAACTTTGCGTAGTTCGGCATCTGAGCAATCGCATCTATGAAAGGAATATTGATATGTAACTGTTTGAACAATCCAAGGAATTTGCCGTATTGCTTATCCTTGACTTCCTTTTGCAATCTGCTCGGATACGGAATAGGAGGCTTGTAAGGACTGACTTTAGGCATCGCCGGAGGTGGGACGTGTGCGGTACTTGGTGTACTAGGAATGTGCACCTGATCCGTAATAGTCTCCGGATCATCCTCAAGAACAACAAAATCAATAGGGGGAGAAACAGAATTGGGAGGAAGTGATGGCCCGACAGTCTCCTTACCACTACGCGTGATGATCATTTTTGCTTCAGCCTTTGGATTTGGCACGGTATCACTCGGAAGACCACCAGGCTGTCGCTCATTCTGTGCTTTAGCTATCTGTCCAATTTGGACTTCTAAATTCTTGATAGCAGCCTGCTGGTTCCTTGTGATCGTCTATTGGTTAGCCATGAACTTCATCATCATATCCTCTAAATTCGACCTCTCTTGTGGCTGTTGTGCAGCCTGAGGACGTGGAGGATTCTGATAAGGGCTACCAGACTGGCCATAGAATTGTTGTGGACGAGTATGCTGCTGAAAATGACCGTGGGAGGAAGAAGAAGATTGCCCCTGGTTATATCCCTGATGAGAGGCAAACTAGGGTCTCTGAAGCATATGTGGTCTCGGATTCATGAAACCAGGAGGTGGCTGATTCTGGGAATAATTTGGATAATTCGGGTTCGGGTGAGCATACTTATACATGCCACCTCCAGAATCGCCAGATGAATAGTAAACCTCCTCCTGATTGGGGTAAGAGTAAGCCGCCTGACACTCATAGCTCGAATGTGGGCCACCACAAGCATCACACGACGGATACACAGCTTGCACGGGAGCTGGCATGGCTTGTGGTTGGCTATTCTGCGTGAGCTGCTCAATTTTTGCTGTGAGTGCAGCTATTGCAGCGGCTTGCTTGGAATCTGAGGCTCCCCATCCGAAATACTCACTAGGTGTCTGATGCTGACTCAACACCAAGTCATCCAAGATTTCAACAGCCTCCTCAGGTGTCTTTCTGTAAACCGATCCACTACAAGCGGAATCGATCAAAGAATGATACATCGGGTGCACACCTTCATAAAAGACTTTGACTCGGTGATTGAGTGTCAGATTATGGTTTGGACACTTCATGATAGATTCCTTGTACCGATCCCACGCATCACGTAATGACTCCTCAGGTTTTTGCTTGAAACCTAAGATTTCACTCGTTAGCTGAGTGGTACGTGAGGGCGGACAGAATTTTGATAAGAACTGTGTCTCCATCTCATCCCAGGTGTGAATTGAATTGGACGGAAGGGCATCGTACCACGTGAGAGCACGTCCAGTAAGCGAGTACGGGAATAGCATCAATCGAATTATCTCTTTCGGGACTTGATTCAGCTTATACGAACCGCACGCTTTCCTGAATTTCTTCAGGTGTGCGTAAGGATCCTCAGATGCTATCCCACAATACTGAGCATTATTTTGAACTAAAGTGATAAGACTAGACTTTAGCTCAAAATTCACTGCATCAAAACCTGGGATGACAATGGCACCTTCCGAGTCGTCGGTGACCGGTCGGTTCAGCTCAAGCATGGTGCGACGGTCGCCCATGTTTGGCTCAGAAGAATTATCGGAGGGAGATAAAGAAGAAGATGAATCAGATGAAGGCGAAGAGGGCGAAGAAGGAGAAATTGGAGGTAACTCGACAACTAAATCAATATGACTCCTGTCAGCCAGCGGAGGGGCAGGTTGGTCAGTAGATTCAGACGAGCTAGACAAAATCTCAATGAAAGGATGAGAAGGATGGCGAAGACGGTTATGAAAGGTTCTTTCAGGTTCGTTATATGGACTTACAACATGCGGATTGGAATTCCGAGTCATAAACCATACACAAACACTGAGAGGGTGGATAGAATAGATAAAAGATGAGAAAAACAAGAAAAGAACTTCTAAGGGATAAATCCCAAAAGAAGGATCGGCTAATCTACCAGCTAAATCTTTTCACAATATCTCTAGCCGTTCCCCGGCAACGGCGCCATTTGATCTTTCGCGTATTTGGCTATTAAAATCAAGAGAATGAAGAAAGCCTAAGTTATACCAAATACCACTGGCAGTGTACCAGTCGTAGATAGTATAGCTAGAAGCTAACCTCGGGAATTATCGAACTCAGGGAACGGCAAAAAGGATCGAGATACCGATACTAAGATTATCACTAATATCTAACCATTGATAAGGATTGATGATGATTTAGAACCTTAATTTCTAAAACTATGCTATCTAACAAATTATGACAATTTATAAGAACAAAAACTAGCACAGATTTATATCAGATGTATATTAAAAAGCAACACTCACTTGATTACGTCTTTTAGGATTAACGAAGTAAAATCGTGTAAAAACACTTAAGATGTTTTTGGTCAAAGAAAGTTAAGTTAGAATTAAATCCAACTGTTTAAAATCTTTTAAGCTTAAGAGTTTGAAACTTGGATGTAAAACCGATTCATGGACATCTTCTATTAATTTGAGAAAATCAACAATAAATGTCTTTCACGATCAATTAAGTCAACTAAATCTAGCTTTTAGAGATTAAAACTGTCTACACGTCAAGCGCTCGGAAATAACTCTAAATATTCAATTTAGCCGCATAAACATCAATCAATTCTAAGGAAATCAAAGATTAAATTAATCCTATAATCACAATACTGCTAAGAATTAATTTGCATACGATGATTTCACAATTTATTAATTAATCACCATCTCATAATCACAATAATGCTAGAAACAACAACCAATTAAATAAACACTTAAATTTGATTGAGTTTATAAAAATCAGCATTAATAATCAATAATCATGATCACAATATTGCTAGAATATCAACTACAATTCTGATTTTACGCATATTAATCGTATGAATCGAGATTACATCAATGAACCAAACACTTTTCAACCAAAACCATCAAATACTTCATTAATCCATGTAAAAACGTAACCAAGCAAGTGCTTGGATGGACTACTCACTAATCATGATAAAAACTACAGAAATAACGAGATCTATACTAAACATAATAATTTCAGAAGTAAAAATTGGAAAGAATGTACCAAAATCCGGATGAACAACGAGAAAATCCCGCAACCGAATGCTTGAACCACTCTACTAGCCGAATGCTTTCCTAATCTATCCTAAACTAAGCTGAAAAACATAAAAATACGAAACACCTACTAATCGCACCTCAAAATGTGTGAAAAAGTTCGTCTAAAATATGCATAAAAAAATAACGAAACGGCTGCTGACTTTTATATTTTTCTGTGATCGCGGCCGCGCTTAATAGATCGCGGGCGAGATAACAAGCATGGGCGAGTTCAGTTGATCGCAGGTAGGCGCGGTCGCGCTGTATCGGTCGCGGCCGCGATCAGGTCAACTTGGTCAAAGTCAACAGAATTCCAAGGGAGGTCGGCTTAGCCCGAAAATATGACAAATAGGATCCAATATCCATTCTTTTCCACTTTAGGCAACCTTCGAACTGCGAAACACAAAACATGGACAAATCAGAGTTGTATTTAAACAATTCAAGGCAAAAATACCCAAATCCGAGGCAAAATATGACTAAAAATATGTACAAAATATGTCATAACAGTACTCACAACACCAACTGCATGAGGCTACCAACGGCTGAAGCATATGGAACTCTCTTCATTTTCTGTTTGTCCTTCACAATAGAGGGACATTTCTTTGAGCTTAACTTGGACATCAACGTACGGACTCACACAAGTTATATTACAGTTGAAGTCTCATACTACTAAGAACGATATACCCTGGACGGCAAAGAGTAAGAAAAGAGAGAATTGCTTTGACAGTTATGATCCTGTCAAACTCCAATGCTTGTCTAAACCAGATGATGTAGATTCGGGTGTTAAGGGAATAATGCAGCCCGTGAGCAGTGAAAATAAAGCATGAACGGACATCAAAACGGCCTCGGCTTTGCAAGCCGATGATTCGTTGGCAAGGACATTGAAGCGGCCTCGTTTGGTTTGGACCCCGTAATTGCATAAGCGATTTGTGGATGCCGTTGAGCATCTAGGTGTTAATAACGCCTTTCCTAAAATGGTCATGCAATTGATGAGTGTTGAAGGATTGACACGTGAGAATGTTGCGAGTCGTCTTAGGAATTATAGGCTTAATCTGAAACATATGCAGAGATTATCTAATCAAGGGTCTTCGTCTTCGGTTCACCTGTTCGATTTGTCTCCTGTTCTCCAGAGTTTGTTGGGAAAGGGGATCTATTTGATAACAAAAATTGCACAGGATCGAAATAATCAAAACTTGATCTTTATTAACATAACATTGAATTCACACTTTACAAATTTTGATTAAGGTTCCTATTTATAAATGTCTAAGAGGTGCGATGAAAAGACGCAACCTTCCATGGAACCCTTTTGAATAGTTGTGTCTATTCATGAAGAGACACACCCTTTCGGTTTGTCTATTGACTATTCTAGTCGCTATACTTTTACTAATTACAATAATGATACAATAACTAATTAATCTAAATTACAATTTAATCTAACAAGTAAGGTTTGTCAATTTGAGTCCTGGTTCCATGGGTATTTTTGCATCATTGCAGTCTAACATTCCTGCATCTTTAAGTATCTTATTTGCGTAGGCTGTTTGTTTTATTGAAATCTTGCCATAACTTTGCATAACTTCAATTCCTAAATAGTAGGCTAATAAGCCGAGATCACTCATCTCAAACTTATCCTTCATTTGATCCTTGAATAAATCTATCTCTTGTTTTGGTGTTCTAGTGATTATCAGGTCATCTACGTATACTCCTATCACTAGTGTTGATGACTTGGTTGTTCTTGTGTAAACAGCTTGTTCTAACGCACACTTGCTAAAGTCTAATTCTTTCAGGGTCTTATCTAATTTTGTGTACCATGCTCGTGGTGCTTGTCTAAGACCATATAGAGCTTTATCGAGTTTATAAACCTTGCCTTCATGTATTGGCTGTATAAAACCTTCTGGTTGTGAAACATATACTACCTCTTGTAAATCTCCTTGTAAAAATGCTGATTTTACATCTAAATGGTGTACTTCCCATTTATTGTAAGCTGCCAGTGCTAATATTAGCCGTATTGTCTCAATTCTAGCTACAGGTGCAAAGACTTCTTCAAAGTCTATGCCATGTTCCTGTATGTATCCTTTTGCTACTAATCTTGCCTTGTGTTTAACTATTTCTCCATTGGCATTTCTCTTTGTCTTAAATACCCACTTTAAACCTATTGCTTTATGATTCCTAGGTAAAGTGGTTAACCTCCATGTATTGTTCTTGGTGATAGAATCAATCTCTGCTTTCATAGCTTCAATCCATTTTTTATCCAATGCAGCTTCCTTGTAGTTTCTAGGTTCATCTTCAACTAATAATAACTGTTCATATATGTCACTTAAAGATCTGTATCCTCTAATAAGTACATGATCAATCCTTGAGTCTGAAGATGATGCTGTATCTGGGCTATGTATAGGTATATTGGTTTGTTGAGGGGTGTGAGTTTCAATATTTGTATCTGGTGAATGTGATCTAGGTAAGTTGGTTGGTGAGGTTGTTTCATTTTGAGTGTGAGGGATATTTAAAATCACTCCACTCTGGTTCTTCTAAATCAGATTCCTTCGTGTATTCCTCCCAATTCCTTGTTTCATCTTCTTTAAACTTTACATCCCTACTTACACAAATCTTCTTCGTTTCTGGATTAAATAAGCGATATGCTTTTGATCCAGGTTCTGTTCCAAGGTATATCATTTGTTTGCTTCTATCATCTAACTTAGTTAAGTGTTCAGAAGGTACTTTTGCATATGCTATGCAACCAAAAATCCTAAGGTGAGTTAGGTCTGGTTTCCTTCCCTTTAAAGCTTCATATGGAGTAATATCTTGCAAAGATTTAGTAGGTGTAAAATTTAGGACATATTTAGAACTTAGGAAATCACCTGAATTGAATTCTCCTCATCTTTCGAACTTAGGAAATATTCCCACATATATCTCGAGTAGTCATCTACTAGTAAAAATATGTATCCCTTTCCTAATGGTGTAGGTGGTGATATATGACCACATAAATCTCCATAGACTAACTCTAATGGTAATTCTGATCTTGCCAGGGTTTGTTGTGGAAATGAAGTTCTAATATGTTTTCCTTTTAAGCATATATCACATATACTTGTATTATTCTTAATATTGGGTATTCCTTGAACTAAGTTCTTTGATGCATTCACTTTAGAGAGTTAAAGTTCAAGTGGCCTAATCTTGCATGCGAAAGCCATGCTTCATCTTGCAAGTTACTTAATAGGCATACAGGCTTTCCTAGTCTTAGGTCTGCTTTGTATAGACGATTCTTTGATCTTTTTACTCTTAAGAGTACTTTATTACTTGAATCGTATAAGTGTAGTAAGTTTCCATCCATTACTACTCTGCATCCGTTTTCTGTGAGTTGTCCTAAACTCAATATATTGCTAGTAAGGTTTGGTATATAATATACGTGTGATATTATACGTAGTTCCATATTCTTACATTCTAAAAGTATAGATCCTTTCCCTTTGATCTCTATGTACGACCCATCTCCGAATCGTACTTTTCCAGTAATCATTTCATTAAGTTCGTTGAAATGACTCTTAATTCCTGTCATATGGTTACTAGCTCCATTATCTAAGAACCACGTATCTTCATTGTTTACTAGGGTAACCTTTTTGGCTCTAAGTTTTCTTCATTTAATAAAATTTGTTGGTGTTCTTCTATGGTTGCCATAAGCAAGTTGGTTCTAGGTCTTGGTGTGATTGTTCTGAGCTTTGACCTATCTGTGGACATTTGGATGCATAATGTCCATTCTTCTTACATTTATAGCATTGAACTTTAGTCATGTCAGGAGTAAAATTTTTTGTGTTGCTATTATATTCTTTTTTGAAATTATTTTGTGATGGTTCATGATTCTTTCTTGAATCTATTACTACCTCTACCTCGTGAGTGGTTAAATTTATTTCTTCCACGTCCTCTAAAGTGTTGACCTCTTCCTACATGTTGTCTGAACATTAAGCTCTCTTGATTATCAACATGCTTGTCTCTTTTGAGTTTCAGTCTCTCTTCAAAAGTTTTTAATCTGCCAACAGCTTCATTTAATTTCATTGTGTCTAGGTCTGAGTATTGTTCTATAGATGCAACTATCTGTAGAAACTTGTCTGGTACTGCGTTCAATAATTCCTTAACGAGTACAGGGTCTTCATATGTTAACCATAGGCTACCTGCCTTATTAGTAAGACTAGTCATCTTCATGATGAAAGAGTCTACTGTCTCATTTTCTTTCATATATAACATCTCAAATTCTGTTTTGAGAGTTTGTAACCTAGCTTGTTGAACACATTCTACTCCTATGTGTCTTGTCTTTAATGTATCACATAATTCTTTTGCGGTTTTAAACTTTGAAATAACTAACAACTGATCTTCTGGAACTGCTTGATAAATGTAGGCAATTGTCGTTTTATCCTTCTTAGTATCTTCCTCAGTTGTTTCTTGTGGTTCAATCATTTCCCACAAGTCATTAGCTTCTAAAATTGTTTGCATTCTAATTGCCCACATGGTGTAATTTGTTGTCTTTACATAGGACACCTAAATTGAGATACTATTCCTATCTCCTTTCTATTGTTATCATGTTTTGATTTGTCACCCATGTCTAAATTTCTTTCTTCTATGGAATCTTAAAAAGTTTATTTATAAAATTCTTTCTACACAATAATTTAGGCTTTTAAGTCTAAATTTTTCTGGTTTCAATTTCAGGCTTATTTCTTAAGTCATAAAATTTATATAACTCTTTATCTGTTTTTCTATTTTGATTCAAAATTATAATTGGCCTTATTATAAAAATGAACTAAAATAAAATTTTGTCACAAATTAAAAATAAATGACAGGATTAAATTTTCAAGAAAAACTATAAATTTTAAATTTTAAAAACTTATATCAAAGAGTAGTAATACTTCGCGCGTTAATTTTTATAAGTATCACTATTTTAAAACTTTATATATTATGTTATAAAATTTTAAAATCAATAATAAATTATAAGTTACGTTATAATTTATTTTCTGAAACCTAATTTTATTATAAGTTATGTTATAATAAAATTAAACTAAGGTTTTATTTAATTTTATTTTCTAATAATAAAATTAAAATAAGGTATTTAAAGAATACCTAACCTTTTTGGGCTGATTAATTCGATTGGATCCGGTTTCTGGATCTGAATGCAATCTCGCATGGGTTGGGTTCCTTCTTCTGGACCTAGGGGTGTTATTCGGGCGGGTTAAACGGGTTTCGGGTTATTCGGGTATGATGGTATATGTTAACTACCCGAACCAAATAAGAGAACAGGTTAATCGGTTTTGGGTTAAATGGGTAACGGGTTATACGGTTTGGGTTAAATGGGTTACTCGGTTTTAGTATAAAAATAGAATTCTCTATAAAATGGTTTAAATGAGTTAAATGGTTTGGTTAAAATGGATAGAACGGGTTAAGCGAGTTAAAAAGTTTAAAATTAAGTATTTAAATATTTATATTCTATATATGGGGAACCGTGGAAGAGTCGAAAAGAAACGTGTTTTTGGTTTGTAAAAAATAAAAACATACATCTTTACTAAAGTAGACGCAAGATTCCAAGATTGGATGATATATTATTAGTATTAATTTTTTTAATTATTGATGTATGGGTTAATTGGGTTATTCGGGTAACCCGAATTTTTTACATCTGACCCGATATTCGAACCGAAAATCTTATTCGGTTACCATTTAACCCGATTAACAAACCCAAAAACCGAAAAACATGGCCCATTTAACCCGAATAAAGTTCGGTTCGGGTGGGTTATTCGGGTTCGGTTATTTTGCACACCCCTATCTGGACCATATCTTTTCTTCACTTCACTGCTTTGCTTTTTTTTTTGTGTGAAACGTTTCTTAACAGAAAAGTGGCTTCTTCTTCAACGGGGTATATTTTCCCTTTTGGGAATCGACAACCGCTGTTCTTATTGAATCGTTGCAACCCTTTTCTGAATCGGTGTAAATCTTTTTCTATAACCGATGTTTATTTTGAATCGTTGGCTATGGTTTTTCGGATCTGTTGCGATTGATGAAATGTTTCTAATTTGGGGCAAATCACAAAGAACCCTAACTGTTGCCTACTCCAAATCGGTGTCTTCTGATTGTGGAGTTTTGTGTGACGGTTGCGGCGGTGGTTGATGTCGATTAGTTTGTGGTTTCTGTCCGTGGGATTTTCCTACGGTGATGGCACTATTTCTGTGGAAATTTCTACGGCGGTGCCTTCTGGAATCAGGTTGTATCTCTCTTGTTCTTGTTGCCTTCCATTCAATATGATACTATGAATTTCTAGGGTTTGCTATATCTATTGCTATATATTGCGATGGGGCTTACTGCTTTTGTAAAAATCTGTTTCCTTGAATTTTTTTGCCTTCGGTTCTTATGGGTTGCCTACTCTTGGATACTTTTAATTTCAATCAGAAAAAACGTGGATGAATTGGTGCCTGTTGAAGGTTGAACTTATAGTTTGAACTTTCTGTTCGGCCTCCTGTGTATCGATGATGATTCTTCCCTGAAGGTGCTTGGTTTGCTAATAATCCGTTGGTAAATGATGATTTGTGGTTTAATTGGAACCGTATGCTCTGATACCAAATGTTGGGAAAGGGGATCTATTTGATAACGAAAACTGCACATACAAATTTTGATTAAAGTTCCTATTTATAAATGCTAAGAGGTGCGATGAAAAGACGCAACCTTTCATGGAACCTTTTTGAATAGTTGTGTCTATTCATGAAGAGAAACACCGTTTCGGTTTGTCTATTGACTATTCTAGTCCCTATACTTTTACTAATTACAATAATGATACAATAACTAATCTAAATTACATTTTAATCTAACAATCATGATTAATCTATCATAGTTTACTCAAGCCGATTCCGATACGATACGCACCGCAGATGGTGCCTCATCCGGCTGGAGCTGGTAGTGGTGCTTATCATCAAGGGTTTGAGTCACATTCTCATTCATATTAATATGATGATGCAGCAAAATTGCTTCTTGTATGCTGAATTAAGAAAACAAGAATTCCATTAAGAACCCCGTTTATGTCTTTGTGGCTCATGAAACCGTGTGATTATTTTTAAATTTGCTCACATTTATGATTGTGTAAAAAGAATGTTCATATTTAATTATAACCATCAACAGTTAAAAAATTATGAAATGTAATAATGTATCACGGTTAAAATCGTGCTAGTTTTTTCCGGTCTTCAAAGTGTGAATAAATATATAATTTCTCACAGTTTTAATGTATACAAGAGTACGTAAATTACAAAAATGGCCCGTGGTTTGGTCAAAATTATGGATATGGTCCCTCGTCGATCTTTAAAAATTGCATAATGGTTCCTAAAAACACTATTTATTTGCAGAAATAGTCCCTTTTTTCTCTTAGCTTTTTATAAATGACGGTTAACCCTTTTTCTCAATAACAATTATGGTTCCTCAACTACGTAATTTATTTTCAGTTTTAGTCGTTATCATACATAAAGTTTTATTTTTTGTTTAAATATTAAGTGTTAATTTAAAAAGTTAGTTATTATTATTATTATTTATACATTTTTATTTTTTAAAATATATTTATTTTATTATTTAATTTATCTTTATTTTTATATTTAAATTTATTTAATTACGTATGTTTTATATATCCGATTTATTTATTAATATTTTATTTATCTTACCTTAAATTTGTAAAAATATTTATGCATTTTTATCTTTTATTCGTTTTCATCTAAATATTTAATTATTTTAATATTTTTATTTAGTTATAATTTATGTTAAAAAATATAAATTTAGGGACAGTTCAATTTAACTAGTTTGTTACGTATAGTGACGTTCATACTATCATTTTATTCTAATTATTTTGCAATTTTATTCATATGGATTTTAAATATTTTTTATCGTAATATATTTTACTGTATTATTTTGATTATTTTGTTACATTAACATGTATTGATTTTTATGTTGATTATTTTGTTACATTAATATGTTTTGATTTAATTACATAATATAAAAACCAAAATGTATCTAACAAAGTATAAATCCAAAACATATACATTTCGTTAAATAAAAACACATAAATATTTATGTTCAGTTTATATAGCTTATGTAATTTACTTAAATTAGATAAAATTACATAAATGGTCTCTGTGGTTTATATGAGTTACGGTTTTAGTCCCTAAAAGAATTTTTTTACACCATAAATCTCTAAAATCGAAAAGTTGTAACATTTTGGTCCAGTTAACTTGAGGGCATATTTGTCCTTCTGACTTTCAGGACCATTTATGTAATTTCCATACTAATTTTTCTTTATTTTCTATCTCTTTTTTCTTTATATTATGTCAGGATCTAAAATATGAATAACCAAGATTAACTGATTTGAAATTTATCAGAGTATAAATCAATAATCTTGCTTTGAATCAAAGTTTAATTAAGAAGTTTGCGGAATAACACTTAATTATTTTAACAAAAACTTTAAGAACCAATGAAGCATAAAACATAAGAAGTAATCAAGACTGTTTGTATTGCTGAATTCAATGATTACAATCACCTCTAATCTGTTTGATTAGACGAAGAACACAGACTGTTCTTAGGGTTTTACAACCTTAGAGGCTTATGAAAACTTAATCAACAAAGCAATTACAGACTCAAAAATACGCAGAAAACTTCTATATATTTCTATACAATAGAATGACCTATTCTCTGTATTTATATTTCTTTTTGGACTTGTTTCCTTGAAGGACTATGACTTCTCTGATAGTAGATATGCTGGAATCTTCGTGTAGATATCTTTCCTGAAAATCAGCACTTTCTGTTTATGAAACTGTTGAGCAGCTTGAATCTCTTGACAGCATGAACTGAGCAGCTTGAGTTGTTTTGCTCTGGCAGCTTGAACTTTTACACTGGCAGCTCGAGTTTCTTCAACTAGCAGCATGAACTTTGTATTTACATAAAAAATCTACTAACAGTCTGAGAAGTCTAACTAACAGCTTGAATGTACTTAAACTATTTCCCAACAATCTCCCCCTAACTTAAATTCTTTACACAAGACTTTAAGTTCTATACAAAAATGGAAATGAATAAGTAAACTGTTATTTACAAACCAAGGCTTTCAAAAACTTACAACTGTGCAAGTTTCTGATCTACAGCCTTCAAAAATTCTTTCTTCATCTCATCTCTATCACAAGATACCCTAACAGATTTTATCTGAAGTAGCATATCTTTTGGTAAATCATAAAATTCGAGATTGAAGAATATACCAGGTCCATCTGAAAATTTGATTCTGTATGTCCTTGACTTGACAAACAGATCAACTTGCTTGACCTTCTTCCCCTTCTTCACAGCATCCTCTATTTCTTTCCTTGCAGATTCAGGGTCAACAATTGATTTTAGATCTTTAATTACTTGCTTCACTTGTGGTAGAGCAGATCTAACTTGTGATACAGACCCAATGTTGTGCATTCTGATAAGCTCATCTCTGGTCAACTTCTGAACCATCTACCAAAATGTATCATATTCTTCTTCTGGTCCAGACTCCCTTCTTACCACAAATTTAATTCTCAAGTCACGGTCATCCAGTGACTTAGCAAACCAGTAGTTGATTTGAGGCTTTGTAAAATCATGTTGATCAATCAACTTCTCTATCTCCATGGCCTTTTGTAGTTGTTGCTCAAAGAGCACTTTTTTAACCGATGAAGGAATAGAGAGAGCAGCTTGATCAGTGGGAACAGGTGTACTGGCAGCAGCTTGAATATGACTTGTAGTAGGTTGAGCTGGTTCTTGTGATGATTGGACTTCTTGGGAGGTTTTTGCTTTCTTTCTTTTCTCCATTTCTTTATCATGTATTTCCTGCAGCCTTTCAGTAGTCATGGACTGAGCCATTTTCTTTGGAATACCTGCTGCAAAGGCAAAATTGATTAAGAATCTTCTGTGCTCAGCCTTGGTGTGCCCTGTTGGCATCTTTCTCTTCTTTTCACCTTGTTTGCCCACAAACCCCTTTAGGTAATCACCTAATGTCTCATCATCATCTATTGGGGGCTGGGCTTGCTGATCTAATTCTTTATCCTGTTCTTCTGCTAACCTTTTGGCAACTTCAGCATCAAAGGCAATCTGGGCTTCTTTGGAGGAGAATTTGTGCTTTGGAGACTCAATGAGAATGCCCTTGCCCTTGTCTTTTACAGAAGAGGATGTTGCTTGGACTGTACTTGATGGAGCTTGAATGCCTTCCCTGATCACAACTCCAGTGACTTTTGAAGGAGCAGCTTGAGTTTCTAGACTAACAGCTTGAGAAGCTGTTGGGACTGCTAGCCTAGAAACTGGGACTGTTGGTGCTACTTGGACTGTTGTTGTTGTTGGAGCTGCTTGGACTGATTTGGGAACCTCCTGATTCTCCCCCTTTTTGGAAGCATTGGTTTGGTCAGAAGGACCTACAACCTTTGCCCCTTGGGTTTGAATCAAACGCTCTAATTGAATGAGCTTATTTCCACAAAGGGTAAACCCCTTATGAAGATAATCCATCCTCTGATTTTGAGCCATTTCTGATTGCTTTAGGGCCATTATTTGTGCACCCTGTGCAGCAATGATGGACATTTGGTATTCCAACATAGCTACAACAGGTTTCAGCTTGGGATCCGTCAAAAGCATGAGTTGCAGACTAGTCTCAAGATCAGAAAACACCTGTGGTGCTTGTGATCTATCACTGACATTAATACCAGAAGTAGAAACCTCTGGGCCCCTCTGTTCTTGGTTCTGGGGACTTCCAGCTTGTGTTTGCACACTTGCTGTTGCCATGGGCGTGGTCTTAGCTATGTTGGCACTGTCCTGTGCCTCTTGTGCAGAGACATCAGTAGTGCCAGCCACAGAACCCATATGAACCATCTCTGAAGAGATGTTCACCTCCTGAGTGAGGATGGGAGTTTCCTCTAGTGGTTCCCTTTGGATATGTTGTGCAGGAGTATCCTCCTGCACAGGGATATATGGCTCTTGCTGATGGGAAGAGGAGGAAGGAGCTCCTGGTCCCCTTTTTCTTTTGTATATATTTCTGAGTGGGCGTGTTGGCTGTACAAAAGGATCAGTGGGAGTTTGTGTATCATGAGGAGTGGGTTGGGGTCTTGGGGGTGTAGCAGTGATGTTAGGCTGAGCCTGCTCAAGACCCTCTCCTCTGTTTCCTGAAATGATGTTCATCATTGCAGAGGGCAATGGAACATCTACACTGACAAAATTGGCACTTGGCTTTATCAGCCTTTTGATTGATGACAATGAGTGCCTATGGGAAACATGTATCCGTTTATGTAAATGTGGAGTTGTGCAGGTGTGTGCAATAATTTCTGCCAAAAACCTAGGATACATCAAAAATTTTCCATTCTTTAGGGAATGATGCCTTAACATTCCTTGAAAGATCATGTTTGAAAAATTGAACTGTTGGCCAGTAGAAAAGCACACTAAGGCAGTGGCAATATTTGAAGAAAACTCAGACCAACCAGTTCTTTTGGGGCTTAAACATTGCTGAATAATGTGCACAAGGTATTTCCATTTAGGAGAAAAATGTGCCTTAAGAAAAGTAAAAGAATCAGCAGGACCCCTATAACCAATGTTTTGAAGACCAAAATGTAAAGCTTGAAGGGATAGGTCGGTCATACCTGAGGCATCTTGAAGATGCAAGTGATGTCTGATGGATTCCTCAGTGATATGGATAGTAGTTCCATCAATCTTGGAAAGGAGGGTAGGCACTCCATTGATGGTTTGAACAGATGTATGGTTCCAAAACTGTTCTATATGGGAGATGTATATAGTAGGGTTTATGGTTAGGGCATAATGAATATGGGAGTGCCTGAGGAAATCCATCATTGTATGAAACGGTTGAAGTTCAGAGTGTTTTAGGGTGTATGGGAGGCAGTTATGACAGTTGTGTTCTTTTACGAACTCCATGGATGAACAAAGATGGTTTTAGGGTTTGAAGGAAGAATGTGTGATTCGTTCAGAGAGAAAGTAGAAGGCCGTGGAAGAAAAATATGTAACTGGTAGTTACAACTGAACGAAACCGGGACCTTTAAAGGTTTCGAAAAGGTTGGGTCCCGCGCACACATTTGAAAAATTACCCAAATACCCTGCACACTTTGACAGATCAAGTGAA
Organism: Centrapalus pauciflorus; assembly: GCA_020465985.1. NCBI lineage: Eukaryota > Viridiplantae > Streptophyta > Magnoliopsida > Asterales > Asteraceae > Centrapalus > Centrapalus pauciflorus. The sequence goes on from JAANYP010004029.1 coordinate 451,380, forward strand.
AATAACTAGCAGTCCGAGAAAATGAACTAGCAGCATGAGAAAATACTCATGCTGTTAGTGTAAAATTGTGCAACTTTTCAATGTTACAGTGTCTCCCCCTTAAATTAGCATACTGAGTCGATAATAATGAAATCCAATTAATCCATGTTTACCATACCAATATTTGATATTAGGAAAGTGAACCTTCCCACATCAAAAGGTTTTGTAAATAGATCAGCTAGCTGATCATCTGTATGTATTTTGGTAACTTGGATTAACTTCTTTTCATTACAATCTCTGATGAAGTGAAATCTGATTTCTATATGCTTGGTTTTTGGGAATTTCACTGGGTTTTGCACAATGCTAATTGCACTTGAATTGTCAATATAAATAGGAGTGGATAAGAAATTCATACCATAGTCTCTTAGCTGATTTTGAATCCACATTACCTGGGAGCAGCAGCTTGCAGCTGCTACGTATTCTGCTTCAGTGGATGATGTGGAGACAGTTGTTTGCTTTTTGCATTGCCAAGAGACCAGTCTTGCTCCTAAGTATTGACATCCACCAGTTGTGGATTTCCTGTCAATGTTGCATCCACCATAGTCACTGTCAGAATAAGCAGTTAGTTCAAAAGGAGAGTCTTTAGGATACCATAGGCCTAAATGTGGTTGGCCTTTAAGATATCTAAAGATTCTCTTAACAGCAACCAAGTGAGAATCCTTTGGAGAGCATTGAAACCTAGTACACACACAGACAGCAAACATAATATCAGGTCTGGAAGATGTTAGATACATGAGAGATCCTATAAGGGATCTGTATAGATGAATGTCCACATCTATGCCATCTTTGTCTGTATGGAGCTGTTTATGAGGATCCATTGGAGTGCTTGCAACCTTTGTGTCTTGATAGCCAAACTTTTCCAGTATGTCTTTGACATACTTTGATTGACTTATGAATAGACCAGTAGGCTTCTGTTTGACCTGCAGCCCTAGAAAAAATGTGAGTTCCCCCATTGAACTCATTTGAAACGTTTTGTGCATTAGGGCCTCAAAATCTTTGCACAACTTATCATTAGTTGAGCCAAAAATGATGTCATCAACATAGATCTGGACAAGAAGAATCTCAGCTTTGATGGATTTAGTGAAAAGTGTTTTGTCCAGAGTGCCTCTCTTGAATCCATTCTGTAGAAGATATGATGACAGTGTGTCATACCATGCTCTGGGGGCTTGGTGAAGACCATAGAGAGCTTTGTCTAGCTTGTACACCCTGTCTGGATAATTGTAGTCTTCAAAACCAGGAGGTTGACACACATACACTTCCTCTTCAATTGTCCCATACAGGAAAGCAGACTTAACATCCATTTGATACACTTTAAATCCTTTGAAACTTGCATATGCTAGAAATAGTCTGATGGCTTCAATTCTTGCTACTGGAGCAAAGACATCATCATAATCTATTACTTCTTCTTGAGTGTACCCTTGTGCTACTAGTCTTGCTTTGTTCTTGATGACTATCCCTCTCTCATCCTTCTTGTTTCTGAACACCCATCTTGTACCTATTGCTCTCTTACCTTTAGGAAGATCCACCAGAGTCCATACGTTCTGAATTTTGAACTGTAAAAGCTCTTCTTGCATAGCTTCAATCCAGGATGAATCTTTTAATGCTTCTGATGTCTTTTTAGGTTCCAATTGAGACATGAAACAGACATGTTCAAAAGCAGCTAGACTGAATTCAGTAACTGCTTGTTCAGCAGCAGCAGTCTCATTGTGAACCATCTTCCTTGTTTGAACAGGAGTGCTTGGATCACTCAGTATTTGATTGAGAGGGTGATACTTGTGAACTCTTAGTGTGGGCTCTCTCTCTGTTTGAAAGGAAGTTCCAAGGTTTGTATCATCTCCATCAGAACCAGTGAGTGGTTCAGTTTCTGAAACAGCTTGACTTGAATCTGGGACTGTTTCCTGTTGTGTTGGAGCTGTTCTTTCAGAACTTTGGAGTGGCACTTCAGTGTCTGGATTTGTATCATTCAGGACCCCTGGAGGATCACAAGACAGAAGTGGTAGAGTGGTGAAATCATCCCAACTTGTTGAATCTGCAGCAGTCTGAGACTTTGTGCCAACAACATGAGAAATTGTATTGGCAGCATGAGAATTTGTGTTAGCAGCTTCAACCCTGTATGCATCAGCTTCTGCAGTATACTCAACAAAGCTCAGAGAATTTGTTAGTGAATCGAAATCAAACAACCAATCAGGACCAGTGCCTTTGATATTAGCAGTATTTTCATTGAATTCAACATTGGCACTTTCTTCAATTGTTTTAGACACACTGTTGTATACTCTATAGGCTTTGCTTTGAGTTGAGTATCCTACAAAGAATCCTTCTTCTGCCTTACTTTCAAAATTCCCTAAGTGAGTCTTAGTGTGAAGGATAGTACATGGGCATCCAAAGGGCTTGAAGAAAGCTATTAGGGGACTTCTGTTATGGAATAACTCATAGGGAGTTTTCCCTTGTGATTGAACTACTTGAACCCTATTTAGAACATAACAGGCTGTATTAACAGCTTCTGCCCAGAAAGTCATTGGCAGATTTGAATCAGCTAGCATTGGTCTAGCAGCCTCAATTAATGTTCTATTCTTTCTTTCAGCTACACCATTTTGCTGTGGTGTTCTTGGTGCACTATATTGTCTAGCAATGCCTTTGGACTCACAGAAACTGTTTAGAATTTGATTTTTTAAATTCAGTTCCATTGTCTGATCTTATCACCTTAACTTTGGAATTGGATTGGTTTTCTATCTTAAGGATAAAAGACTTAACTAGCTCAGCAGTTTCATCTTTGGACCTAAGAAAGTAAACCCAAGTAAATCTGGTGAAATCATCAACAATGACTAAACAGTATGCCCTTTTATTCAAACTCAAAACAGATGTTGGACCTAATAGATCCATATGTAACAACTGAAGAACAGATGAGATTGAATTTACTTCTTTGGCCTTATGAGAAGTTTTGTGTTGCTTACCTTTAAGACATGCTACACAATGATCATTACAAATGAACTCCTTTTGTGGTAATCCTCTTACAAGATTCTTTTTAACTAAATCATTCATGGACTTGAAGTTCATGTGACACATCCTTCTATGCCAAAGAGCAGACTCATTTGATGATGCTTTGGATATTAAACAGCTTAAAGTATTTGATTTAGTCAAGAGATCTGTGTCCAGGCAGTAAACATTGTCCTTTCTTGGTGTTCTTAGTAAAACAAGTTTTTCAGGAACTTTGAAATCCTTTGAAAGAACAATGCACTCAGAATCTGTGAAACAGAACAATGTTTTGTTTGTCACAGATTTGAGAGACACTCAATATATTGTACTTAAGCTGTTCAACATACAGAACATCATGGAATGTCATGTTGCCTGCATTAACAGTACCTTTACCTGTAACCTTACCTCCTTTTGAGTTGCCTCCAAATGCAACAAAACCTCCATCAAAACCTTTGAAATTTGACAAGCATTCAGAATTGCCTGTCATGTGCCTAGAGCATCCACTGTCCAGATGCCATCTTGTTCTATGAGGAGACCTGTGGTTGCCCTGAACAAATAACAGCTTAGTTAGTAGTGGAGTAAACCCAAACCAAATTGGTTTTGGGTTGGCCTTGTACATTGACATAACTAAAAACTGTTTTTGATTTCTTATATTTGGTGAGATCTACTGATGGAGTCTTTGGAGAGTATTTAGTGATAATATGAGGTATCCAACTATTTTGATCATCTTTTCTTCTGACAGTCTCAGATGATTCACTAGCAGCTCCAGTTTGATGCCCAGCAGCTTGAGCTGTGTTTGTAGTGCTAACAGTTTCTGTTTTTGCACTAACAGCATCAGATTTTGACTTAGCAGTCTGATCTTTTGCATTAGCAGTTTGAGCAACAGATTTGTCCTTGACACACCATATTTGTTTAAAACTTGATTTAGGCTTTGCCAAAACTTGTTTTTGATGTGTGGACTGTTTTTTATTAACTTTTGAGAATCTGTGATCAACTGTTCTCTTTGGAGCTGCTGTGGAAGGTTTCACTTTTGAGTGCTTTGCCTGATTAGGATTTGATTTTGTGTGATGCACAGTCTGTTTTGCAACAGCTGGTTTGTAAAAACAATCCTTGGCTAAATGATTCTTCCTTCCACAGTGAAAGCATTTTTTGACAGTTTGAATTGGAACACCAGACTTTTCTGTCAATTTCTGGTTCTTGTTTCTCTGGTTTCCTCTTACCTGCTGTTGTTTAGGAAACTTTTGAACACCATGCTTTTGGCATGTGCAGATAGAAACAGTTTTACCTCTTTTAGTTCCTTTTGATGAAGATGCAGTGTTACAGTTAGAATGTACAGAAACTTGAGGAGTAGCATTGCATACACTCATCTTCTCTTTTCCTTTCTTACTGGGAACTTGGACTTCTATGGGTGCACTCTTTGTGTCACAGTCTCTATTTTGACTCTTATCTTCTTTTAATTCAGGACTGTTATCAAGGATAGGATCTACAATAGTCATAGACTCATCTAGTGGTTCATTGACAAGTCTATCATCAACCTCACTCATTGGATGTATGTACTTGTTGTTGTATGGAGGAGGAGTAGCTCTGTATCCTATTCCTTCTTTGGGATTGACCTGAGATTTGACTCTATCTTTTAATTGAACTTCCATTAGGTGTTGTAGCTTTTGATTTGCTAACTTGAAGTTACCTAGATCTATGTTAACAGATTCCAGTTTCTCATTAGCCTCTAACACCTTCTGTTCAGTTTCTTCTACCTTTTTATTCAGAGATTCTATTTTCTTATTGAGTTCCTTTTTCTCCCATTCATGATAGTTTCTATCATACCCCATTTGAATCTCATTATCCTTATAATCATTGATTTGTTTTTCCAGATCTTCTATGGCTTGCATATATTCATATCTCCTTTCTTCCATCTTAGCTAGAGTTTTGCACATGCTCTCATTATGATCTCTGTACTTTTTAACCATATTTTTGCATGATTGAGAGCAGAGTTTAGAAATTACCTCAGATGGTAGTTCAGTGGAGGAGACATTTGATGTTTCTGCCATAAGTGCTTGATTTTGAAATTCTTCCTCTGTCTGATCACTCCAGTCAAACACATTGTCTTCTTGAGAGACAAGTGCTGTTGATGAGGACACTTGGATGGGCTGTGAAGTCCTTGATGGCTGTTGACCTTGAGATCTACATTCTCTGGCAAAGTGACCAAGCTTATGGCATTTATAGCATTCCACTTTTGATTTATCAAAAGATGGTTTGCCTTCTGTCTTGGCTTGAAAGTTGGCCCTACCAGTTTTTTTCAGAAATCTTTTGGCTCTCATGGTCAGCATTGCATGTTGCCACTTTAAATCCATCTCTTCAAGATCATCTGGATGAATTTGTTCCAAGTCTTCAACATTTAGAGCAAATAATCCATCATTGGCAACAAAAGCTTCATAATGAGTTTCAGCAGAATTGCCATCACCACCTGAAAAAGAATCACAGTTATTAGATTTTTCAGAAGACAGAAGAGCAGTGTTGTGATTATAAGAAAAGGATTTCTTTTTAGCATCAATCTTAGTCTCAAACACTCTTAGACTGTTATACAGATCATCCAATTCTATCTCATCAAGAGTGTCTTTTGTTCTCCACTGTGCAGCATAGACTGTCCATTCTTCTCCAAGAGATCTAAGAAACTTTCTGTTGACTTCATCTTGATCCAGATTGACCTTTGCACTTTCCAGTTCACTTATCAGTTTGTTGAACCTGTCAAAGATTTGAGTGAGGTTTTCATTCTTGCCACCAGAAAAGTTTTCATACTGCTGTTTCAAGAGGTCTTTTTGATTTCTCTTGGTACTGGCATTACCAGCAAACCTCTTCTCTAAGGCATTCCAAAGAGAGTGAGCAGCATAAAACTTTTTGAACTGATGTTGATAAGCATTAGGAATGGCTATTTGTAATAGTGTGAGTGCTTTCACTTCATTCATTCTAGCCTTCCTTTCAAGTTCAGTTTTTGGAGGAGTTTTGACTGGTTTTCCCTCAGCATCAAGTTCTAGATCAACTACAGGAGGGGATTCAACAGCTTCCCATATGGCATAATCAATGAACTGAATATGCTGTTGAATCCTGAGTTTCCACATCTCAAACTCAGTGGGCTTGAGCATAGGCACTTTGAGTCCTTGCCCAGATCCACTGCTGCTATTTTCAAATTCCATTGTAAAAGATTAAAAATTTGAAAGAAAGTTTTCGACTTTGAAAAACAAAGAACAACCTGGCTCTGATACCACTTGTCAGGATCTAAAACTGAATAACCAAGATTAACTGATTTGAAATTTATCAGAGTATAAATCAATAATCTTGCTTTGAATCAAAGTTTAATTAAGAAGTTTGTAGAATAACACTTAATTATTTTAACAAAAACTTTCAGAACTAATGAAGCATAAAACATAAGAAGTAATCAAGACTGTTTGTATTGCTGAATTCAATGATTACAATCACCTCTAATCTGTTTTGATTAGACGAAGAACACAGACTGTTCTTAGGGTTTTACAACCTTAGAGGCTTAAGAAAACTTAATCAACAAAGCAATTACAGACTCAAAATATGCAGAAAACTTCTATATACTTCTATGACCTATTCTCTGTATTTATATTGCTTTTTGGACTTGTTTCCTTGAAGGACTATGACTTCTCTGATAGTAGATATGCTGGAATCTTCGTGTAGATATCTTTCCTGAAAATCAGCACTTTCTGTTTATGAAACTGTTGAGCAGCTTGAATCTCTTGACAGCATGAACTGAGCAGCTTGAGTTGTTTTGCTCTGGCAGCTTGAACTTTTACACTGGCAGCTCGAGTTTCTTCAACTAGCAGCATGAACTTTGTATTTTCATGAAAAATCTACTAACAGTCTGAGAAGTCTAACTAACAGCTTGAATGTACTTAAACTATTTCCCAACAATCTTCATACACATTCTTGGTGAAAAACTTTACTATACTCATCCTTGTATGTCTGAGACTAGTTTTCCTATCATTGGGGATAAAGTGTTTCACACCTCAATTCATGATGATGAACCACCCATTACCACTCCAATGAGCAGGTTACTTGGTATGGATCCTGCACCACTTGCTCCTCAGGTTTCTCCCAATAAAAGAAAACAATCCAAGGAATGAGGTCTTCAAGTGATCCCACAACTACTCCCCCAGCCTTTGTGGTAGGGGAACAGCCTCCCAAGAGAAAGGCCAAAAAGGACAAAGTTTGTGCATAATGTTGAACCCCAAAGGCCTCTATGGACAGAACTGCTTAATGCCACCACCTGAGACCATGGAATAGACTATACCCGTAGTCCCGACCCATTCTCACCACTAGTCTATCCTACCCACTCCTCCTCACCTCATTATACCCCCTCAAAAATAGACAAAAGAGAAAGGTTAAAAATGTCAAATATACACTTGTGTCTTCTGGTCATGGTCTATCTGGATCATCCCAAAAGAATTCAATCTCAAAAAGGGATGCGATCTCAACAGCCAGCTCTTTGAAAGAAGTGTCCATCCTTGAGGAACAAAGGCCAACTCAACCTTCACCACCCTTAGGTCAGCCCCATCCCTTAGGTTCATCCCAAAAGAAACCTGTTGTAGAAAGGAGACCACCACATCCACCATGTCACCCTGTCAACAGGATGATGATGTTGGAAGACAAAGGTTCTCTCTACCTCACATTGAGCCCACACAGTCTCTACTGCACATTTTTCTACACCTATAGGTATTCTTGATAGCTAAGTTACTTAGGAGGTAAGCTTCCATAATAGGCAAGTATACTTAAAAGTATGTCTTTCTTACTCACTAAGTTTTCTTCATGGCTAACTTTACAAAATTTCTCCATACGAAATATATAAGAATTAAGAAAACTAAATTCCAATAACAAACTTAGATGCATTAACACTTGTCCTTAATATTGTTGTTGGACATCATAACTTAAGCCTTTAAACGTTCTAGCCTTATTCTAGTAAGTGGCTTTGTAAGCATATCTGCCAATTGAGCTTCAAATGTGCAATATTTTAACTTTAATTCTTCATTCTTCTCAGCCTCTTGTATGATATGATATTTAACATTGATGTGCTTTGTTCTTCCATGTTGCACGGGATTTTTTGTTATAGCAATAGCAGACTTGTTATCACGGAAGATTATAGTTGGATCTTTTTAACTTAGGTCAAATCATACAATATTTTTCTTACCCAAATAACAAGATTGACAACACCAACAATTGCTATATATTCCGCTTCAACTGTAGATTTTGCGACAACTTTTTGTTTACTTGAATATCAACAAAATGCTTTCAAGCTAAGAGTGAGAACATAGCTGAAAGTACTTTTCATATCATCATTGCTTCCAGCTCACCAAATTATCCTTCAAGCTTCACATATTTGTTTCTTTCGAACTTAATCTCACAATCAAGAGAACGTTTCAAGTGTCTGAGGACTCTCTTTGTAGCTCCATATAAGAACCAGGCGGTTCTTTCATAAATCAAGATAGAAAACTAGTTGACTATGCTAAGACTGTTATTTTGGAAAATCTTGCTTCAATATTTCATTGAGCAAAGTAATGTTAAATAAACATTTAGGTGGGCCATTGGGCCAAACTAACAAATACAAATAAAGGTCCACTAATAGTCCCCCGCAGTTTGAGGGGGAGGAGAACAGACATTTAAACTGGAGGGGAAATCGGCAAAGAGATGAAACGGAAATCCTTTGGTGAAGATGTCAGCATATTGAAACTTAGAGGGGAGATGGAGAACACGAACTTCGCCTTTGGTAACCTTATCCCGAATAAAGTCAATGTCGATCTCGATATGCTTGGTACGTTGGTGGTGAACCGGGTTTGCTGAGAGGTACACAGCGCTAACGTTATCACAGTAGACTAGAGATGCAGAAGAAAGTGGAAGACATAGTTCGCAAACGAGATTACGGATCCCTGCCGTCTCAGCAACTACATTAGCGACGCCACGATATTCAGCTTCTGCACTAGAGCGAGAGGTGGTCTGTTGTCGTTTGGAAGACCACGAGATAATGTTGTTGCCAAGAAAAACACAATAACCGGATGTGGATCTTCGAGTTGCAGGGCAGCCAGCCCAATCGGCATCAGTGTAAGCAGTGAGCTGAGATGAAGAGGAACGAAATAGTTGAAGACCCAAATCTGCGGTACCGCGTATGTATCAAAGAACGCCCTTCATGGCATTAAGGTGAGGCTCTCGAGGGTCATGCATATGAAGGCACAGCTGTTGAACGGCGTATGCAATATCTGGTCGAGTAAATGTGAGATACTGAAGTGCTCCGGCCAGGCTCCGATATAGTTCTGGATCGGATACGGGAGGACCATCCGGTCCAAGTTTCTTATCAAGATCGACCGGTGTGCGACTGGGGTTGCAATTAACCATTATAGCGCGTTCCAAAATTGCCATAACATAAGTCGACTGAGAGAGAAACAACCCATATGGGTTGCGAGTTGCAGAAATACCCAAGAAGTAGTTAAGGGATCCGAGATTAGTCATAGAATACTCACGATGTAAGAGACCCATAATGCGATGAAGAAGAGTCGTCGAGGATGCCGTGAGAATAATGTCATCAACATATAGAAGCAGGTATGCCGTATCCGAACCTCGATGAAAAATAAAGAGAGAGGCGTCAGATTTGCTGTGACTAAAACCAACCCTGGTGGCGAACGATGTAAATCTTTGGAACTAGGTGCCTCGCGCCTGTTTAAGACCATAGAGGGACTTCTGCAGAAGGCAGACATAGTCAGGGTGGGTCAGATCATGGAACCCTGGTGGTTGATGCAAGTAAACCGTCTCCGCCAACAGGCCGTTAAGAAATGCATTCTTAACATTAAGTTGGTGTATGGGCCAATCTCGAGATAAGGCGAGGCTAAGCACAGTGCAAATTGTTGCTGGTTTGACAACGGGCTAAATCTATTATGGCAGTCTACACCCTGTAATTGGTTTTTGCCATTTTACAACAAGCCTGGCCTTGTAGCGACTAAGAGAGCCATCAGAATTAATTTTGTGGCGAAATAACCACATGAACCGAACAACATTCACATTTTTAGGTCGCGTGACAAGTTTCCATGTGCCACTTTGTAACATCCTCGGATTTAATTTATTGTAATTGGGATAATTTGATGAATTTTTGTACAATTAAGTTGAATTATGAGAAATGATTATGTATCTGGATATTTAAAAGTTGGTTGCTATTTTAAGGAAATTAAGAGGTTCGAGAATTTTGATTTATTATTATGAAGTAAGATGATTCAAAAATAATAGAAATGATAAAAATTAAGATTAAATGAGTACTTAATGGAACCAGATAAGTTGAGGGGCTAAAAGTGTCACTACCTGAAACCTTGGAATAAAAGACTCTTTGAGTCTTTCATTCTCATATCATTTCAAAATCACCAAAAAGCTCTCAATCACTCTCTCTCTAAAAATTCTGCTGGAATTCGAATTTGTGGAATCAAATTCGTGGATTACATCTGAATATTAACAAGAATCGATTGGATTTAAGGTGAGAAATCTGTTTTTTAAGTTAAGGTTGTATTTTGGAGAGAAAAGAGGCAAATTCAGATTTATTTATCATCTGAAATGTTGATGCATGTATGTTTAATCAGTGGGAAATCAGTTCTGGAACATCTCTGAAGGATTAGAAACAAGAATCAACCTTTGAATCGTCCTAAACAGTAAGAAATCTGAGATTTTGTGAGGTTTTTGTGTTCATGAGGTTTTTCCTCATTTTTGGTTCAATTTGGACAAATTTTGATGTTATTGATGTGGAAAATGGATCAAAAACACTCAATATATTGTAATATATCAAATGTATGGAGTGCATGTTGCTATAAATTAGTTTTGGAAATTTTTGAGTAAAATCCGTAAGTTGCGACCTGCATTTCTGCAAGTGAACTCGGCGAGTTCTTTGGGGAACTCGGCGAGTTCCCAAGAACACTTAAATAAATCTTCAAAAATTCATAAGTGTTGGATCCGAATTCGGTTGGGATCCGAATTCGAATGAGACCCGAACTTAGATGGAACCGAACTCGGATGGGTAAAGTAATTCAGTTGGGTCCGAAATCCGGCCAAGGATCCGAAATTCGGACATGAACTCGGCGAGTTCTATGGAGAACTCGGCGAGTTATATGCTGTACATGTGTAATTCGGATGGGTTATTAAGGACCCGAAATTATGGTTAATTAATTACACTTTTGGGATATTTTTTGTATTATATTAAGGCATGTAATGAAGGGTTATTTGAGAATAATAGCACCCCAAATGATGGTTTATAACGTGAGTTTCGGATGAAGGTTTCGATTGTTGTAACACTTTTTATTGTACAAATTGATGCTCAAACACGTATGTGATATGTATTCCTTATGGAAATGGAACAGGTCCCTTGTGGTGTTGTTTAACCCACAGTGGGGTACTTTGTGGATCCGGTTGAAAGCCCGAGGAGAAATAAGATAACTTGAAGTTAACTAACGCACCCACTGTGAGTACCTTTGATTTTAACATGTCTGCATCTGCTTTACGTTTGCATTTCCTGCCGAGGCATGTTGTTTCACTTTCGTTTGGCACTCTACTAACTTGCGTATATGTTGATGCACATTCATTCTTGTTGCATGTCCGTTCATTTGTTGTGCATCCTATCGATGAGCCTGCGGGTCGCATCTGTACTCTGATGTTACTGTGCTATATGACCAAGAGTTTGACACCTCTGTGGTCAGGATAGACAGTAAGTCATCCCCGATGTTATGTCTGCCTCAGATGGTTGGTTTTCCTTATGCCGAGTGTCAGCTCGAAGGAGCTGCGGCTCGGGTTTGCGTACTTTGAGTACGTGTGGAGTATACGGTATGTGTTACCGCGGTTACTCTGGGTGGCATCATAAGGATTTGCAGAATGTGTAAAGTCATTTGGTATTCACTAAGCAATTCGCTTACCCTTCAGTTGTTGCATTTTACAGGAAAAGGGAAATCTGCTGCGGGACCATCTAGCTAGGTCGTCTATTGAAGTATTTGAAGATTTCTACTACTCACATCGGTAATTGAATATTGGGGTTAATGTTGTAATATAATCGGGATGTTGTAATAACTTTGAGTGTTTGACTCTGTTGTAATTCTATTTTATTATATACTTTTATGCTTCCGTACTTTTAAGTTATCAGATCATTATGTAATTTGTATGTTGGTGATTAATCCTGAGTGTATTGTAAATGGTGGTTATTGTGGCAAGGGTGTCACACGAGATGGTATCAGAGCAGTAGTTTGAGATTCAAGTGTCCGTAAGGTCTTGGTCTCAAACATTAAGTGATGATATGTAGTGATTTTAAGTATTGATCTGAACTAAGATAGGTTACGATCTAGTAATCGTAGGAGATTGACAATCATACGGGACAATCGGGTGGTGTCTTTAAATTAACGACATGTTACTAAACAAATTATATGTTTTATATATTTCAGAACATGTCTGGAGGAGGAATGACACCCGAAGAAACGAGAGAAATGATGCTAGCCATGATGGCTGAGCAAAATCGGATGATTCAAGATCAGTTTCGGGCTCGAGATGAGGCCGAAGCTAAGCGAAGAGAAGATAAGAGGAAGAATAAGGAAAGAGAGGGAAACAATGACGAACAAGATGACAATACTGGGTCATCTAACAAGCCCAGAGGTTGTCGGTTGAAAGACTTTAAAGGAAATGGAGCAGTCGAGTTTAATGGACTGGGTGATGCTGTTGCCGCTCTGGAATGGATAACAGCCACAGAACGGACATTCCGAATCAGCGATTGTGCTGAGAAGGATATGGTCCGGTTCGCTACTGCAATGTTCACCAAAGACGAGGTTATGTGGTGGAATTCCATGGTTAACGCCTTAACCTTGGAGAAAGTATCTGTTATGACATGGGCTGAGTTCCCTGAAGTCTTTACTCAGTAATACTGCCCCGCCGATGAGCGCCGAAGACTAGAGGCTAAGTTCATGACACTGATTCAGGGGACTAAGTCTGTGTCCCAGTATGCGGTAGAGTTCACGAGGCTAAGTTTGTTCGCGGCTCATCAGGTTGATACAGAGGAAAGAAAAGTGACCAGGTTTGAGGCTGGTCAATATCTGGAAATCCGAAGGGTGATGAGCAACGCACGCTACCCCACGTTTGCTGGTCTACTGGAAGCCGCCTGAAATGTGGAACAGATTCTGAGTATGTCTGGATATGTGATGGGGTCTGCTGCTGCTTCAACTAATCCAACTCAACCTTCACCACCAAAGCGTCAACGTGAAGGAGGATACTCTGGTTCTTCACGATCATCACAGTATTCACCGCAACAATCTTATCACCGACAGTCTGGTTCTTCTGGTCGTGCTCGTGCTTACTCTATCAACACCGAGCCGCAGTATTGTAATAAGTGTCATCTGGAACACTTCGGCAAGTGCACTAATGGATGCGCTTGCTTTTGCTGTGGAGAGTTGGGCCATTACAAGCATGAATGTCCACGAAGAGCCGATGCTTGCCATAAGTGTGGTGTTTGGGGACACTATAGTAGAAACTGTAGAAAGAACGCTCCAGCAGCTGCTGCTCCATCTTCAACCTGATCATCTGGAGGATCAAGTGGTGGTTCAGTCAACCGCCGGAACCAGCCACAAAGGGCACGGGCTCGTGCTTTTCAGATTACGACGGAGGAAGCTAGGGAAAACCTGGAGGTGGTTACGGGTACGTTTATTGTAAACTCCTTACCTGCAAGAGTATTATTTGATTCTGGTGCCAACCGCTCTTTTGTCTCTACTGTTTTTGCACAACGACTTGCCATGCGACTGTCTAAGTTATCTGCCATACTTGACATAGAAACTGCTAGTAACACTCTAGTCAAAGTAGATCACGTATACCGTAACTGCACGTTAGTGATTGAAGATGTAGTCTTCAATTTGGATCTGATTCCGATCAAGTTTAGTGAATTTGACGTGATTGTCGGGATGGATTGGTTGATTGAGAATGAAGCCCACATAGTTTGTAAGAAGTGGATGATAAAGATAACTACTCCGGAGGGGTGTGAGATTTGTATTTACGGGGATTAGAGAAGCGGGGATCTGTGTTTGTCAACCATTGCAAAAGCCCGAAAGCTTGTTGCAAAGGGGTGTGACGCCTACCTGGTATATTCTATTGATGTCAAGGCTGAGAAGAAGACTGTGGCCGACGCGCCTGTTGTATCACAATTCCCGGATGTGTTTCCGGAAGACTTGTCTGGCGTGCCGCCTGAGAGACAAGTGGAATTCCGAATTGATCTGATCCCTGGAGCTGCACCAGTAGCTCGCTCTCCGTATCGCCTTGCTCCTACTGAGATGCAAGAAATGATGAAACAACTCCAGGAGTTGTTGGATAAGGGCTTCATTCGACCGAAATCATCGCCGTGGGGAGCTCCGGTATTATTTGTTAAGAAGAAAGATGGCACGATGAGGATGTGCATCGACTACCGGGAGCTGAAAAAGTTGACAATTAAGAACAAGTATCCGTTGCCGAGGATAGATGACTTGTTTGATCAGCTACATGGGGCAAGTGTATTTTCTAAGATTGATTTAAGGTCGGGATATCACCAACTGAAGGTACGAGAAGATGATGTGCCTAAAACAGCATTCAGAACTCGGTATGGGCATTACGAATTCTTGGTTATGCCTTTCGGGTTAACCAATGCCCCGACTGTCTTTATGGATCTGATGAACCGAGTTTTCAGACCGATGTTAGATATCGGTAATAGTGTTTATTGATGATATTTTGGTGTATTCCAAGTCTGAACGGAGCATGCTGTTCATCTAGCAGAGTTATTGGAGCTGTTAAGAAAATAGAAGTTGTATGTCAAATTCTCAAAGTGTGAGTTTTGGTTGCAACAGATCCAATTTCTTGGACATGTGATTTCGGGAGCTGGGATTTTAGTTGATCCAGCTAAAGTTGAAGCCATAAAGAATTGGGAGCTGCCTCGTTCAGTTACAGAAGTCAGAAGTTTTCTGGGGTTGGCGGGCTATTATAGGAGATTTATAAAGGATTTTTCTAAGATTGCAGTTTCTTTGACTGCATTAACAAAGAAGAATGCACCTTTTGTTTGGGAAACCGTGCAACAAGAGGCATTCGATATCTTGAAGAAGATGCTAAGTGAAGCGCCGATACTTGCTCTATCGGAGGGCAATGATGATTTTGTGGTTTACACGGACGCATCAAGATTGGGGTTGGGCGCTGTACTGATGCAGCGTGGAATGGTGATTGCGTATGCTTCGAGACAGTTAAAGCAGCACGAAAAGGATTATACGACTCATGACTTGGAGTTGACTACAGTTACTTTTGCATTGAAATTGTGGAGATACTATCTCTATGGAACTAAGTGTCAGTTATACACGGATCATAAGAGTCTGAAGTACATTTTCAGCCAGAAAGAACTTAACATGAGGCAGAGACGTTCGATGGAATTAATAAAGAATTACGACTGTGAGATCCTTTATCATCCTGGAAAGGCTAATGTAGTAGCCTATGCTTTAAGCCGTAAAGCATATTCTAAGGATTGCTTCTACGTGATGACGTCTACTATGTTAACTTCCACGATAATTGACGATGTTAGAGCCGCTCAAGTGGAAGCTTTGAAGGAAGAGAATGTTGGTGCTGAGGATATTCGAGTACAGAAAAATGTTATGGAAACTAGTGAATCGGGTTTGAAAGGAATTTACGGAAGGATATGGGTGCCGAAGTATGGTGGTATGAGAAATGTGATCATCGAAGAAGCACAGCAATCGAAATTTTCTAGTACATCCCGGGAGCACAAAGATGTACAATGAGCTGAAAGCAGACTTTTGGTGGCCCGGATTGAAGAAGGACATTGGTCAGTATGTGGAGAGATGTAGGACTTGCCGGCTTGTGAAAGCCGAACATCAGCAACCATATGGCAGCCTACAACCGCTTCCCATTCCGGAATGGAAGTGGGAACATATAACAATGGATTTTGTTACGAAGTTGCCGAAAACTAGGCG
>JAANYP010004030.1:0-64176 GCA_020465985.1 Centrapalus pauciflorus
GCAATCAACTTGCAAATGTTCATAAAATTGGCGCACATAGGGAATAACAATTTGGATATTGTGCGATAGTGCGAACGATATCCTGGACTCTACCAGGAAATCTACCATCTGACGGAAACCCTGCGCTTCAGGGATATTATGGTCAGGGGGAATGACCATATTATGCTTTGGAACAAACACTCTATCCGCCATGTCTGCACAATAAAGAAAATATTAGAATTATTAAAAATAAATAAACTTGCTTAAATTCAAATTTGTTTTATTTTGAACTTGTGTAAGTACAAAATCCAACACATATGAATTTCTACAAGCTCAAGTAAAGTTAAAATTAAATAATTCAAATATATTGACAGACTCGAACAAACAGATTCGAAGCAACATATTTTCGAGTTTAAAGTACCATTCGAGTCTAATGACCAAGTTGAGTTTACTGACAAACTCGAATGAAGCCATGAACAGACTCGAATGAGTCGGCCATAACCATCACTAAAATCCATGATTTTAACCATTTTGGACTCAAAAAATCACATCTATTAGTTCTACTAGGTTCTAATCAATAATATTAGTAGTTAATTTGAGTTTTTACCGGTTCAAAGTTTGTAATTTTGAAAAACAAACCTTCTACCAAAAAAACTTTAAAATTCAGTGATTTTGGCTTAAATGGTGTATAAAACTACTTAACTCTTGTACAAAACACTTGTTTATACCTAGATCTATGAGTAGTATCGAACCCACATGGAAAGAAACTCGACAAATAGTTGATTTTGTGAAATCGGCAAACTCGAGGAAAATAGATTCGAAATCGCCAGATAAACTCGAGGGAACAAATTCGAAAACAGATGGATTAATGACCATTACTGTTAACCTATTTATATCACCTACCTTCGAGTCTAATGCCACTTTCGAATCTACTGACAGATTCGACGCTATCCAAATTCGAGTTTAACCTAAACTCGAATTACCCCCCTGAAACTTTGAAAATTTCAAAAATTTTGAAATAAATTCAACTTTTTCAACCTTTTCACCCTTATTGTGTAACGGAATAAACTATGCCAAATCTTTTACCCTAAGCACAAGATTTTCACGCAATGTTTATTTTATCCAACTATGAATGCACCCTCAGTAATTTTTGACCTTTATCCAAAGTAACATTAAAAATAAAATAAAATAATAGAAATAAAAATAAAATTAAAAATAAAAATAACTCAGAATTTTAAAATTTTGACCAAAAAATTAACTTAGACTTATACTACATTTACTAAAATTTACGACCTATGCTAAACACTTAACAAATTCTTTTTGATGAGCATAGTCAAAGAAAGGTTCAATCAGATAGCGGTGTCATATAATCACTTTCAGTACTTAAACTTTCACACTTAGGAATTTTTGATTCATTTGAATGTTTGGCGTGACATACCCACTTAGCCGATTGTCGGTATTTACCCCTTTAAACATGCTACATTTCGGAATTTCCCTTGGCATTTTTATTTATCATGAAATTATCTTACGTGACTCAGACATAGACATACTTTTATGATCAAGGCATACGGGCAATGATTCTAACTTGTTGGTATTTGCAAACTTTCTTTAAAAGACAAACATCGGACACAGGTCTGTATTTTCATACAACAAAGTGTCTTAGATTGACTTAAGGTTTATTTTTAAAGCTAGCAAGACAGCGGTGACAGGTCTGTACCGACATACAACAAAACGACTTATCTTGCTAACCCGAATCAAAACAGAGGCAACAGGTCTGTACTTACGTACAACAGAGTTACATGTTTTTGACTCTCAATTTTGTATTATTTTATTTTTCTATTCTTTCAATTTTAAGATGTATTTGATGTTGCTATACATCCCCAGAAAGTTTGCATACGTCATTTAGACTCAAAGTTTGTATGTCTTGTACATAAAAATTAAGACCGACTGGTCATACATCTAAGTTAGCGACACGTTTGACTTTTTCTTGAATATTTTATTAGCCTTGAGATTCCCTATATGTATTATGCCTACCAACACATCAAACTAAAATAAAGTACAACACTTAGAATTTTAGGTGCATTATGTGTGAAAGCCTAAACACTTAGATTTTTGTAACGACTGTGCTAATTTTCGTCACTTTGAACCTATGTATCTTAGACTTAACTCCTTTTCTGATATTCTCTTTTTTTTTAAATTTTTTATGGTTTTCTCTCTATTTTCTTTTGTTTTTCATAATGAATAACAAGAAGATAATATAACCTACTTAACTTACTAAAAATAGAAACTATCCTAATTTAGCAAACTTACTAAAAAAGAAAGAAAGACTACAGCTATAAACAAAAATAAAAAATATACTAAGGTCAATTTACTCTGGGTTGCGCATTCCATTTAGCTGAATCAAATATTCAAACCGTGACTTATCAAAAGCTTTGGTAAATAAATCAGCATTATTATCGTCCGTTGCCACTTTAACCAATTTGATTAAGTTCTTTTCAGCACAATCACGAATAAAATGATGCCTTATGTCTATGTGCTTTGTTTTACTGTGTTTAACTGGATTATTAGTTATAGCGATTGTAGATTGGTTATCTATCATAATGGGAGTTTGAGTGTAAGCCAAACCGTAATCCCGCAATTGTTGTTGTATCCACAGAACCTGTGAGCAGCAACTACCAGCAGCAACATACTCGGCCTCGCACGTTGACACGGCTACCGACGTCTGTTTCTTGCATTGCCAGGAAACCAGTCTCCCTCCTAGGAATTGACAACCTCCAGTTGTTGATTTGCGCGTCAAGCTGCATCCTCCGTAGTCAGAATCCGTGAACGCCTCCAACTCTAGATCTTCCTCCGCGTGATACCAAAGTCCCAGCTTCGGTTTCGACTTGAGGTATCGTAGAATTCGCTTCACAGCTTTCATGTGCATCTCCTTCGAATTAGCTTGAAACCTAGCACAAATACACACAGCAAACATGATGTCAGATCTTGAAGCAGTTAAATACATAAGTGATCCAATCATGGCCCGATATAACGTCGGATCCACATCGGTATCACTTTCAGTACCCGGTCCGAGATTGTGATTCACTTGAATCGGCGTGCTGAAATGGGCAGTCAGTTTCGTCCCTTCCATCCCGAAGCGTTCCAATATGTCATAGACATACTTCGTCTGATGGATAAACATACCTTCCTTCTTCTTGTCAACTTGTAACCCCAAAAAGAAATTTAACTCTCCCATTGCACTCATCTCGAATTTCGACTTCATTACCTTCTCGAAATCTTTGCACATCTGTTCGTCTGATGATCCAAAAATGATATCATCGACGTACACTTGTACCAAGATGAAGTGTTCTCCCTTTCTCTTAACGAACATCGTACTATCTATCCTACCCCTTTCAAACCCGTTCTCTAATAAATGGTTGGATAAAGTCTCATACCACGCCCTTGGTGCTTGATGCAATCCATATAGAGCCTTTTCTAAACGATATACTCAGTCTGGATATTTTTGATCTGTAAATCCGGGCGGCTGTTCTACATACACCAGCTCCTTCACTTTCCCATAGAGGAAAGCACTCTTAACATCTAGTTGATATACCTTAAACCCCTTGAAGGAAGCAAAAGCCGAAAACAACCTAATGGCTTTCAGCCTTGCTACTGGCGCAAACACCTCATTGTAATCGATTTCGTCCTCTTGGTTGAAACCCTTTACAACTAACCTAGCCTTGTTGCGAGTGACTATACCCTGATCGTCTCTTTTGCACTTAAAAACCCATTTGGTTCCTATGGCAATTTCCCCTCGAGGTAATGGAACTAACTCCCACACTTCTAGTTTCCTAAATTGAGAGAGTTCTTCCTGCATCGCTTCAACCCAGGAGTTATCCTTTAGTGCCATTTGCACATTCTTCGGCTCTACTTGCGAGATAAAACAAGAATAGAGGCAGGTATGATAGGCCTCGGAGTCATTTATCATCGACAACAACACAGTGTTGTTATTTAAACTACTCATAGTCCTCACACCCTCATTAGGATTTCCTATGATGCTTTCTATAGGATGGTTCTTGTTGATCCTAGATGACTCTATCTCGTCAACTCTCAGATTATCTCCTAAGTTAGATCCTATTTCACCTAATGGGGGAACATCCTCAGATTCCACATTTTCCTCCTCGTGGACATTTTCCTCAGAGTTGGAATTTGTTGTCTGAGTCTGATTCTCAGTTGAAGGTGCTTCTGGATCAGTGACTTCTGGAGATCCATCTTCAGTCGAAGTAGGTTCGGATGTGGATTGAAATGTAGTCCTCGGGAAGGTATGACCTTCGTCATTCAAATGCAACGTCGCCATTTCTTTTTCGATTGTACCTGCATTTTCATCCAAAGGAATACACAATCTTAAATGACTCAAATAATTTATCATAGTCAAATATCCATTCCGGACCTGTTTGGGGTTCATGTGTATAACTTGTGACTTCAATGTTATACACAATCTCTACTGTACCATTTGTTTTGTTAAAAACCCGTTTGTGTGGTGAGTTCGGCACATAACCTAGGAAGTATCCTTCGTCAGCCTTTTCACCAAACTTAGGTTGATGTTTTGTTCGCAGTAAAGTACATGGTACCCCAAACGGTTCGAAGCCAATTAAATTAGGTGGCCGTTTATTCAAAATTTCATAACAGGTTTTGTTCAAAGATTTGACAGTTAGGACCCAGTTTAAAATATGACATGCAGTATTCACTGCCTCCCCCCAAAACATGGTAGGAAGCTTTGAATCCGAAAGCATAGTCCTAGCTACCTCAATCAATGTCCTGTTCTTTCTTTCGGCCACCCCATTTTGTTGAGGCTCATATGGTGCACTAAATTGATGCACTATGCCCTTTGATAGGCAATATACACCAATTATAGTGTTTTTAAATTCTGTTCCATTATCACTACGCAGCCTTTTAACCCGTGTTCCATAGGAATTCTCCACTTGGTCTAAGAACCCGATGAGCTTGGAAGCCGTCTCGTCCTTTGTACCTTGAAAGAAAACCCAAGAAAATCATGAGTAACCGTCAGTGATAACTAAACAATACCAACTACCTCCTATACTCCTTTTGTTGATTGGTCCGAAGAGATCCATATGCAACAAATCGAATGTAGAGGTTATGAAGTTCTGAGTCTTGGACTTGTGTGCCTTCTTATGTTGTTTGCCCTTCTTGCATGGTAGACACTTGTCCTCGAACTGAAAACTCTTCATAGGCACACCTTGCACCAACCCATTTTTCGTTATGTAGTTCATTTTTCTTAGGTGCAAGTGTGCCATGCGTCTGTGCCACAACATGGATTCAGTCTCTGAAGCTTTAGACAATAAGCAGATCGGCCCCATCGAAGATTCCGGCTTGTTCATATCGAGCATGTACAAGTCATTCTTCCTTGGTGCCCGCATCAATATCCACTCTTCAGGAATCTTGAACCCCGGTTTTAACACTAACGCTTCAGTGTCAGTGAACAGCACTGAATTCTTCTTGTCACAGATTTGAGATACACTAATGAGATTGTGAACCAGTTTATCAACGTGATAAACTTGATCCAACTTGATCGTCCCATTAGTGACCACTCCAGTACCCGTGATGTTTCCTCCTTTATTTCTCGCGAATGATACAAATCCCCGATTCCCACCCTTGAAGTCTGTAAGGAGACTTCTTTCCCCTGTCATGTGCCTGGAGCATCCACTGTCGACGAACCATTTGTTGTTTAGACATGTGGTTATCTCCTGCACATGAAAGAAAATAGGTTAGTTATCACGGGGAACCCAAGACATAACTGACTTGGTTATACCATTCTCGTCCACATACTTAAACTCTTTCAAATACCCATGTCGCCTTTCAGGTGACTTGGGTCGTTGAACAGGAGTTTGTTGTGGTGCCGAGTGATGTAAATTCACTCTTTGCCTTTGAGTAGGCATTTGTTGTGGAGCTCTTGAATAATTCCGATTATATTGCATTTCAGAATGAGATCCCCGAGCTCTAACCGGTGTGTGATGTCTAACAGGAGTATGTGACCTAACTGGAGTGTATGCTCTGCTAGGTGTTGTGCTCCTATATTGTTGTTGAAGTCCAGACCTAGATTGATTAACGACTCGATTCGGTGAATTAGTCCTAACCACTTCTTTTGGTCCACCTTTAACTGGTATTTGTTTCACAACTTGTTTTGGTGTAGCCTGCACAGTTTTCTCGGTACTCTGAGAACTACTAGTGCTCGCCACACTTGTTGAGGGCTTAACTTGTGTTGGCTTCCCTGTCTTAGGTGTAACATCAATTTTCCTAAGCGGACAATTAGAAGCAACATGCCCCTTTTCATGACATCTAAAGCAGGACATCTTGTCAATGGACTTCTTGTGTGTGCCCTTAGTCTTAGGTGTCTCACTAGTGTCTTTGTCAGGCTGAGCAACTATTGTGACTGGTTCATCGTCCTAATCATTAAAATCATCTTTATGTTTTCCAGCAGGTGTTTTACTGGAGGAAGACACAAATTTGACTTTCTTAACCTTGACGTTTGTATCAGTCACCTTAGGTGTATTTTCTTTTACAGGCTCAGATACAGGTGTAGGTATGTCCTCTAAGTCTACTGATTTCTCTGTTTTCTCCTGAGGTTGAGACACGTAGTTTGCATTAAAAGGAGGAGGAATCTCATGAAATCCTAGACCTACAGGGTTTTTAGATTGGCGTTGAGCATCTAAAACTTTCCCTAGGTTCAGACTTGAGTTCCTAAACTTTTCTAGCTTACTATTGGCCTCTGCTACCTTCACCTTAGTTTCAGCTAGCTCTACTTCTTTCGTCTTAAGATCTTTGGTCAAAGCCTCTACATGCTCATACATCAGTTCTAATCTAACGCACTGCTCACTCAGCTTGTCTTTTAGAACTATGACATCTTGTGCATCAGCTTTAAGCTTGTCCTTAAGATCTTGCTTAATGTCATTCAGGCTAGCATTATCAGATTTTAAAGACTCATTTTGAGCAGATATGTTTATATGTGATTCTAATACTAGATTCAACCTGTCGTTAGAAGTAACACATAACATACATAATTCATGGAAAAGAGAGTAATTCAGACTAACCTTTGTGTGATCGAATTCCACGTTGGCCATTTGAGCGGCAAACTCCAGAAGCGTCTGATCATTCGACTTCTCCACCCACATTGGACTGCTGTCCCTTGTGTTCTGCTCGTCCCCTTCACATCCACTATCAGTGACCTCAGCCATGAAGGCTCTAGTGTTAGATTCCGGATGTGAGCTCCAGTCATAAGTACCATCCAGCTGTCTATCTGATGTTACGTTTGATAACAGACCAGCTCTGTTGGCTTGACTGGATGATGAACTCGGAAGATATCTCTGTTGAGATTGGTTCTGAAACTGTCCATGATGCTGATTTTGCCCTTGGTAAGTATCTACCTTCGGTCTCTGACATTCTCTGGCGAAGTGACCCAGACCTTGACAATTGTAGCATTTGACCTTGGACTTATCAAAGTCAATCCCCTTATTGTTTATGTTCAGATTTCTTCCAGTCCGTTTGATGAATCGCTTAACCCGTTGGGTTACCATGGCCAGTTGCCATTTAAGATCCATCTCCTCAAGGTCGTCAGGGTCTACCTGATCGTAATCTTCATCCCAGAAAGCAGGATCGTTTATTTTCCCTTGAACGCAGTTCCCATATGCGGCCACAAATGACGCCAATAGATTCAAATGTTCTTCGGCCGATTTAGCGCTCATGGGCATCTTGGAGTAGCCCTGAGATGTTGATGCAGGTGTTGCTTGAAGTTGTTGTTCATCCGATCTTCCCAACCCTAAGAACGCTCTATTCAGTGTGTCATCAGTCTCTGCTGGTGACAACGTTTCTCCGGTGAAAAACGTTGTAGCAGTCTTCATATCAGCTGTGTCAGCAGATGATAAAAGCGGGTGATGGTGTCGTCCAGCTTTTCATCCTTCAAAGCCTTGAAAATTGCAAACTGCTGTTTCAACATTTCCATACGCTTTCTTCGAACCCTCGGATTACCCTCACACCTCTTTTCCCGTGTCTCCCAAAGCTCCTTAGAAGTCTTCTGATTGCGGAATGTGTGTAGTATATCCTGAGGCAAAGCCATTCGAATAATCGAGAATGCTCTGTTCTCGGCTTCATATAGTTTCTTATCATCCTCCTTCATCATTTGATATGATAAGACTCTTTGACGGCCTTCAACTTCTGAGATAGGTGGAATGTATCCTTCGTCGATACATATCCACATTCGCATGTCGTTGAAACGCACAAAATCGGCAAACCTATCTTTCCACCAATAATAGTCTTCAAGTTTCATCAGCATAGGCTGAGTATTAGCTTTCCCCACCTCATGATCCATCTCCAGAAACCTTTGTAAATTTATCATTGTTCCAAAAGTAATTGAATTTTAACTTAATAGATTTAATTCGAAATTAATTTAAGTTAATTCTTTCGAATTTAGGTAGATTTGCATATAATTAAGTTTAAACCTATTTGGTATTAAAGTCGATTAAGTTATGAAATTCAATTAAAGTCGAAATGGTGACAAACTCGAAGGTCTCAAACTCGAATGTCCAAGCAAAATCGAAATAGTCAAAGTCGAATCCCAGCAAACTCGAGACTCCTAGTCGACTTTAGCACAAACTTGAATCAAACTCGAACCCTTCTAAACTCGAAACACTCTTTATCAAACTCGAAAGGAGCGGATTTTGGTTAGACTCGAGACTAAGAAAAACCCTAATTACTCCAAACAGAATCGAGCGCCGCAAACTCGAAAAATGGCTAATACATGGATTTTTTAACGTTTTTCAGATTAAATCAATATTTTTACAAAGAAAAATATTGATTTCTATCAAAAACGTGAAAAACAACAAAGTATTTCCCGTATCCCAATTTGATAAGCTCGAAAAACACGAAAAACACAAAAACTGGAGAGATTAACCGTCCAAAAGCGTCAAGAAACCTAGGATGTATCTTTATGAACATGAAGAACACTAAGAACACCCCGTAGGCTTTGATACCACTTGTAAGGTCTACACACTACGGATATATCTAGACGCGAGATCGTCAACGAGTGCGGAATCCTCGTTAACGGGTTGGCGGTAACAACTCTCACACGGAACACGGAGACTATCAACGAGCTGTACGAACTAACAAGAACGCACCTACTAGAAGATTCTCTCCGAAAGAACACTCAATTAGCGGATAAACTTGAGATCGCCTATTTGCTTAATCCCTCACGAATTCTGCAAAAGTCTCTTAATGATTCGAGTTAATCCCTAATTATAGAGGCTAATTCGAGTTTGTCATGGGCCAAACTCGAATCAGGCCCAAGGCCCATTCGAGTTTGTCCCCTTGACACTCTCGAATCTGCCTAAGGATGTACATTCGAATCTGCCTAAGCAACTCATTCGAATCTGACCTAGATTCGAATCCTAGTCCTTAGAGTATCCGAATTTACTCTTTCACATATTTAACTTAGTATTGAAACTTATGTTTTCAACTTATGCTTGAATTTATCTTTGAACTTTATGTTTGAACTTCTTGTAATACGTTATATCAAGTTCAAACATACAATCAATAACGATCAAACATATATAAACATATATATCAAACACTCGTTAATTCCAAATACTTTGAATATAACTTATACCAAAATGCCAGATCACTTAGACTGCTATCGTCACACATGGTTTACCAACACAAATGGATGTGAAGAGTGCATTTTTGAATGGGAAGCTGCAAGAAGAAGTTTATGTCAAGCAGCCTCCAGGTTTTGAAAATGAACAACATCCGGGTTTTGTCTATAAGTTGGACAAAGCTCTGAATGGTCTCAAACAAGCCCCTAGAGCCTGGTATGACACTCTTACTGAATTCCTTATCAGCAATGGGTATTCTAATCGGGTTATAATTTATCATGTTTATTAAACCCAAAAGAGTTGTTTTTAGTACAAAAGTGTTTTAGAATGTACCACTATTGAATAAATTCTGTGCTTGTGCAGGTAAACAAAATCCGGTTTAAAATGGCGTAAAAAGGACAAAAATTCAGAGCCAGGTGCAGAGAGGGGCGCAGCCCTGCGCCCAGACCACGTGCTCGACAGAAGAAATTAATTCACAAAAATACGGATTTTACAGACAGGCGCTGGGGGGGGGGGGGGGGCGCAGGCCTGCGCCCAGCCCATTAAAATATTAGACGGCCGTTTTTAGGGTTTTTCCAGCTTTTCCTATAAATACAAAGTCATATATTAGAAGAAACCATCGTTTTTTGGAGGAGAAGGCTAAGGAAAGGAACCCGGTTTGAGCAAACACACGTACGAAGATCACACGAGTCGAGCTACAAAGATGGATACACAACTCTTGAGCATTGCATCAACGCTGTCCGGCTAGTCTCATCATAATCATTCTCGGAGGAAGCACATCGCTAAGTTTTATTTTATGAACGATTACTTTAAGTTTGCATGGTTTTTATTATTAATATTTTTATTGTAAACGAATGATTATTATTTTGTTGTTGCGTTTCGCAAGATAGTTCGTAGACATTTTATTATTCGCGCCGAGTTAATTGTTTAATTAAGACGAGTAATCAAACGTGTCACGCGCTATGCCCAAGATCACGAAACGATTTTAATAATAATTATAACAAAGATTATGTCTATGTAATCTTCAAATCGTTTTATAAATAAAATGCAAAGCGAGGTGTGGAATCCGGGAATGGTTATCTTCGCACTTTATTCAATCAAACAGTTTTCTTAAGTTTTCTTTTCATAAATCTCGCAACTAATTAGTTTTATAAATCAAGCAATCACTTTTTACAACTAAATCAATCTTTTTAAATTAATTATTTTACAATGCTAGTCTCTTAAATACGTGCAATTAACCTCTCGTTCTCTGTGGATACGATCCCTACTTACCCTAGCTTCTAAGGTATTTAGTGGTATTTTTGACGGCTTAACAAGACTCGCATCAAATTTTGGCGCCGTTGCCGGGGAGCGGTTGCGCTTAAATCACGTATTTTAGTAATTAGTTTAGTTACTTAGTTTTTTCTAGAGTAATTTAGGTAACTTAGTTAATTTCAATTTATTTATTTATTTGCTTTTATTTGCTTACTTACTTTAGTTTAAGTTTCCTTATTTTGCTATTATTCTATTTAATTAGTTTTTAAGCTTTAAATATTGCTTTAGTTTATTAAGAAAAAGAGAATTGTGGCGCAAGCATCGATTCTCACCAAAAAAAAAGTAACCAATTCGAATTCTTCATCTAGCCCTCATAGGTTTATGCACACACGATATTCTGGTAGAATTTCACCCTTGAAGTTTGATCCAGAAATCGAAAAAAACTGCTAGATCTAATAGGCGAGCCACAACTCAAGTACACGAAACCAAAAATACTGCTCCTAAAGTAAACGTGGAGGAAGAAATAATTAATTCGGAAGACGAGAACGTCGAAAACGTTCTTGTTGACGTCCAACAAAACCAAAGACCGATGGGAGACCGTAGAACCGTAGAATCCCATTATAGGCCGGGTGATATCCCTGATCCATCACCCATTCTCTACCCAATTAATGAGAATGAGCCCGAAATTTAGCCACAGCTATTTAGCATATTACCCGTTTTTCGCGGAGCACCAAGCGAAGAACCGTATGAGCACTTAGCTAAATATACTGCCATATGTAAGGCGAATCACGTTAGGGGAATGACCGTAGACGCTTTAAAACTCAGACTCTTTCCTTTCTCGTTGAAGGAACGAGCGAAAAATTGGTTCGTGTCACTTCCTACTGATAGTATAACTAACTGGGATGAGATAAAAAAAGAATTTCTAACCGAATATTACCCAATTAGCAAAACTACAGAAAAACGTAATGAAATTACTGGATTCAAACAGAAAATAGGGGAACAATTTCACGAAGCCTTTAGTAGGTTAAATGAATTACTAAGAACATGCCTCACCATGAAATCCCTAAATGGATGCTAATTAAAACCTTTTTCGATGGGGTTAGTCAAGAAAGTAGGAATATGATCACCGCTGCTTCAGGCGGAACCTTTTTAGCTAAGGAAGATGACGAAGCTTGGGAATTATTATCCCAGTTAAGCAAAGGTTTAAAAGTCCAAGCGGGTTCGGATAATAGTGTTGGTGTCCAAGTAATGGTTATAGACAACGCATGGAAGAAGGAAATTAAATCTGACATATCCGAACTAAGCAAAAAGATGGACCTGTTGATGAAAGGAATGGGAAAGGCTACAGTGGCACAAGTCTGCTGTGCCACTTGTGGAGACCCTTCTCATCCAACTGAGAATTGCCCACATACCTTCACGCACGAAGAGTATGTGAACAAAGCTTTTGGTTTTCGGCAACGAAGAGAACGGGAGAACCCATACTCGGAGACCTAGAATCCGGGATGGAGAAAACACCCGAACTTTAGTTGGAGGGATAATCAAGATAATGATTCTCCCCCGAAGCCAAGATATGAGCAACCTCGTCAACAAAACTGAGATTTCCAATATGGATCGACTTCAGCTACAAAGGATGATCGGTACTATAAACGCCAAGACCCTAAAGAAGAAAATGATTCACGACAAGTGTCGGGGAACTCGAAAGAGTTTTCCGAGTTTATGGAATTCATGAAGCAACAAACCATGGTTCAAGAAAAAACTATGGAGATGCTCGGAAGACAGATGGGACAAATTGCAGAGTCCTTAACTAAACGAGAAGAAGGGAAGCTTCCAAGCAACACCACAGTTAACCCATCGCACCACCATGGCAAAGAAAAGAAATATGAAGTCAATAAAGTGAATGAAGTTAATAAAGTCACTACCCTTAGGAGTGGAAAGTAAGTAGATAATAAAATAGAAATGCCTAAGGAGAGTGAGACAGACGATGAGGTAGAAATTGCTTATGAAGAAGAACCACCCAGATCGGAGTCAAAGATAGAAACAAAAATTAAGAAAGTAACCTTTAAGGAAGTAGAAGCCAAGAAACCAGTAGAGACTAAAGTTGGGGAAGGGAGTTCCAATACTGAAAGTGCTCCCTACCCAACGGCCTTAGAAAATCCAGCTTCATTTCCTTATGGAAAGAAAGGACCTAAAAACGAAGAATTTTGGGATATTTTTAATCAAGTTAAAATTAACATTCCCTTACTCAAAGCTATACAACAAGTCCCTTCTTATGCTAAATTCTTAAAAGACCTGTGTACTCAGAAACGAAAATTTAAAATAACTCTTCCAAAGCAAATCAACCTCACTGAACAAGTCAGTGCAGTTATCACTAGCTCACTGCAGCCTAAACTAAAAGATCCAGGATCACCCTTGATCCCGGTAACTATTGGCGATATTCAAATTAAAAAAGCACTTCTAGACTTAGGGGCGAGTATAAATATATTACCTGGTAATTTATTTGACCAACATGATCTCGGAACCCTACAGACAACAAATGTCATCCTACAATTAGCAGATAGGTCTACCAAAGTACCACGAGGGATGTTATCTGATGTAATCGTTAAAGTCGAAGACTTATACTATCCAGTAGATTTCTTAGTGTTGGACTCAGATAGTGCTTACAATGAAAGTCAACCGGCGATCATTTTAGGACGTCCCTTCTTAGCCACAATCAATGCTCAAATCAATTGCATGACAGGTGCATTAGATATAGCATTCGGAAACCGCAAACTCTGACTTAATGTCTTTAACAATGTACCTAATGCACCACTAGAATATATGCCTGAAGCTAAGGAGTTCGAACTTGAACGTGTTCAGTCAGTGGATTCTACTCAACCACCATGGACACACAAGATCGAAAAACTTCCGACTGACCTTCCACCATCAGCAAAACCATCTTTAGAGCAACCACCCAAATTAGAGTTGAAACCACTTCCAGCTCATCTCAAATACGCTTTTCTTGGCCCTGAGAATACACTGCCTGTAATCATTGCAACAGACCTTACTGCTGCACAAGAAAAGGCCTTGTTAGAAGTGTTATCAAGATATAAGGAAGCGGTAGGCTGGACCATAGCAGATCTCAAAGGAATTAGCCCAATGCTGTGTATGCATAGGATTATAACTGATCCAACAGCTAAGCCAAGCAGAGATGCTCAGAGAAGGCTAAACCCTAACCTTAGAGAGGTAGTGAAGAAGGAAGTGTTAAAATGGCTAGATGCTGGAATTATTTATCCGATATCAGATAGCCAATGGGTTAGTCCCACACAGACGGTTCCAAAGAAATCTGGAATCGCTGTTGTCGATACTCCTGAAGGAGAAAAGATTGCAACTCGCCCTGGAACTGGGTGGAGAGTATGTATCGACTACAGAAAGCTAAATGCCGCAACCTCGAAAGATCATTTCCCTCTGCCATTCATCGACCAAATAGTAGAGAAATTAGCAGGGCAGAAATTCTATTGTTTCTTAGATGGCTATTCAGGGTATAATCAAATCCCAATACACCCAGAGGACCAAGACAAGACGACATTTACATGTCCGTATGGCACATTCGCCTACCGAAGAATGCCATTTGGATTATGCAATGCTCCGGCCACATTCCAGCGATGTATGATGGCTATATTTTCAGACATGGTAGGAGGGTCTCTTGAAATCTTCATGGACGACTTTTCTATATTTGATAAGTCATTCGAAGGGTGTCTCTCTCATTTAGAAAAAGTTCTCAAACGGTGTACTGAAACCAATTTGGTACTAAGCTGGGAGAAAAGTCATTTTATGGTTAAAGAGGGAGTAGTCTTAGGACACATAGTTTCTGAAAGGGGAATGGAGGTTGATCGAGCTAAAATACAAATAATTTCCTCGTTACCACCGCAAACTAATATTAAGGGGATTCGTTCTTTCCTAGGACATGCAGGTTTCTATAGGAGGTTCATAAAAGATTTTAGTGCCATAACCAAACCTCTATGTAACCTTCTCCTGAAAGACGCACCATTTAACTTTGATAAAGACTGTATAGAGGCATTCAATACATTGAAAATGAAGCTCACGGAGGCACCCATTCTGCAATCACCTGATTGGTCTCAGCCCTTTGAGATCATGTGCGACGCAAGTGATCACGCAGTCGGTGTCGTCCTTGGTCAAAGAGTGGACAAAAAGCCTGTGGTGATATACTATGCAAGTAAAACCTTCTCTGAAGCTCAAATTAATTACACAACAACTGAAAAAGAATTGCTTGCAGTTGTGTATGCGCTAGATAAGTTTAGATCTTACGTTTGGGGGGCGAAGGTCATTGTGTATTCCGATCACAGTGCCTTACGACACCTCTTGGCTAAGAAAGATGCTAAGCCACGGCTAATTCATTGGATACTATTACTACAAGAATTTGATTTAGAAATTCGAGACAAAAAGGGCTCAAAAAATGTAGTAGCAGACCTTCTTTCCAGATTGCCAGCAGTCACCACGGATATGCTGGACTCCATTCAAGACAATTTCCCAGATGAACAACTATTGTTCGTTGCAAAAGTGCCTTGGTTTGCTAACTTAGTGAAATATTTTGTCACAGGGAAAACCCCGAGCCATTGGAATTCACATCAAAGAAAATATTTCTTCTCCCATACTAAACAGTACATTTGGGAGGAACCGGATTTATTCAAAATAGGAGTGGATCAGATTATCCGGCGATGTGTTCCAGATAATGAGCATTATGACATTTTAAATCACTGTCACTCGTATGCATGTGGTGGCCATTTTAGTGCTAAAAAGACAGGTCATCGAATCCTACAAAGTGGATTCTTTTGGCCGACCATCTTTAAGGACTCCTACGAGTTTGTTAAGTCATGCCTACGATGCCAACAAATAGGAGGTATTTCAAAAAGAGACCAAATGCCTATGACACCAATTCTTATAGTAGAGATTTTCGATGTGTGGGGCATAGACTTCATGGGGCCATTCCCTACGTCATACGGTTTCGAATATATCCTAGTGGCAGTTGATAACGTCTCTAAATGGGTAGAAGCTGAAGCCACAAGGACTAATGACCACAAAGTAGCTTGCCAATTCGTTAAACGTAATATATTTTCTCATCATGGAATTCCTAGAGCCATAATTAGTGGTGGGGGTTCTCATTTCAAAAATATGTACTTTAGCAAACTACTTAAGCACTATGGAGTAACGCATAAGATAGCTACCCCATATCACCCACAAACTAGCGGACAAGTAGAAGTATCTAAAAGGGAGGTCAAGCGTATACTAGAAAAAACAGTGCGCCCCGATAGGAAAGATTGGTCAATACGATTAGATGATGCACTTTGGGCGTATCGTACAGCTTATAAAACCCCTATTGGTGTCACATCCTTGCTTTAATCACGCTTGCTTATCCCATGAATAATAATAATTGCATAAAGTTAAATAAAATATTACAATAAGTCTTGCACTACACGTGGTACAAGGTTTCAGAACTAAATTGCTAAAAACATCACAATATAAATAAAAGCAGCTACCCAAAACCCAAGGCACCATATAGCTATACCACAAGCTGAAAGTGAGCTAAGTCCTCTGGGTTGATCAGAATATAGACCTAAGCAGAAGGTCCAGCTTGCTCTTTACCTTTTCCTGTAAAAAAAATTGTGAGTAGCAACTGTAAGCTAATTGCTTAGTGAGTAAACAGATATTCATGAATGCATGTAAAATATGAGGCGAAAGTGCCTATAAAGGCTGTTATGCTTGCTTGCTTGCTTGCTTGCTTATTTGCTTAATACCCAGAAAGAGTGCTGCACAATTGAGACATTTCACGCAGAAAGGAGATGCCACCACTAGGGGTTTACCGCTGACAGATGATCAATCTGTGATGCGGGGCTAGCTACCCGGATAATGCTCAAGGGATAGTGGTGAACATCAGAATTGCTTGCTTGCTCAATATAATGCTTATGAGATGCACAAAGAAACGCTAAAACAAAGCTTGCTGTATAGTATGCAGAACAATAAGCAGATAGCAAATAAATATGCACATTAATAGATCAGATGTAAGATCCGGCTAAGCTGGGCATCGCCTGTACCACAGTGTTCGCCTTCACTCACAAAAGTCTATTGAATTCCAAAGAAGTCATATAGAAGCAAATTATGTCTCAATTTCATATAAAACATGTAAACAAGAATAACTGTTACTCACTGTACTGCTATGCTTGCACCGGCTTTTCTATGCTTTATATTGCTCTGAAATGCTTGCACTTGCTTATCTAGGCTTTAATATTGCTTTTGGCTCAGTATTGCTTTGCTTTACTGACTGAGGCTTTAAATAAACTTTGAGACGCTATGGCACTTTTAAATAAGCTTTAACACATTCTGGCACTAGCTTTGGCTCATAAGTGAACTATTCGCTTAAATCATATATCGTGCGTGCAACGAAGTATCTGTAATTAATATTACAGAGTACATAATAAATTAATAAAACTAGCTTGTAATTTTTAGAGGTATTGCAAAAATATTAATGCTACGTGTTTTGTAGTCTTTAAATATAATAAAGTTTTGCCGATGGCCACTTAATTGTGTTCTACCCATTAAGTTTGTTCCATGATACTTATGCATATAAAATTCTCTTATATATAAAATATATGTATAATTAATTCTGCTTTATATCAATATACATATATATATATATATATATGTATATATATATGTATATATATATGTATATATATATATATATACATATATATATATATATATATATATATATATACATCGCACATACAATACACACACTGTACCCATTTCACATACATATATATGCATACATGTTGGTCCAATAATGAAAAGAAAAAGAAGATAAGCGTCACACACATATATGCATGCATGAAATTTGAGAAAGAAAAAAAAAGATCTAAAAATAGGTTTCGGTGTCTTTAACATTTATGGGGTTTCGGTTTTATATATATATATATATATATATATATATATATATATATATATATATATATATGTATGTATAGATATATGCATGAGACCATGAATTTTATAAATTTAATGTTTCTGCTTCAACAATACTGAAACCTTAAAGGTTTCGGTAGTTTCCATAAAATTCCAGCACCTCAACAAGGTTTCAGCATCTTCACACAGTTTCAGTAGAAAGTACCGAAACCTTAGGAAGGTTTCGGTATTGAGGGTCTCGGCCTATAAGAGATTACCGAAACCTTATAAAGGTTTCGGTATCGACAAGGTTTCATTAAATTAAAAGTTTCTATAAGTTTCTATACTTTGCAAGTTTCAATAGGTTCCATGCAGGAGGTTTCGGTATAAGGCTCATAGTGTCTACCGAAACCTTACAAGGTTTCGGTACTAGGTTGCAATGTTGCATGGAATGGTTTCGGTGCTACTCCTTGGCTTCGGTATTACCGAAACCATGGGTTTCGGTACCCCTTTCATGCAAACAAACATACACAACACACAAGCACACACTTCACTTAGTTCATAAATATACATGCATCGATTCAATTTTTACTTGATAATAGTAGATTTGGTTTAATTTCTAAGGTATTGAAACTAATTGGTGTTCTTGACAAACCAAGAACCGTAAACTTCATTTGAGCTAAGAAGGCATGAAAAATTAGAATTACCTTATAAAATTTGTTGAATTTTGTTGCTTGTGTTTGCTTTCTTGTTGATATTCTTGATTAATTTCTGAACTTTCTCACAAATTTGATGATCTTTGATGAAGATAGTGATGAACCGTGGAGGGTGAGAGAGATGAGAATGATTTGTCTTTCTGTGTTTGGTAAATATAAGTATGAGCAAATGACCACATTTGTGGGTATTTATATTTTCTAAGGTTTCTTTTTCTCACTTGTCCCAACTAGTTTCTTTTATCTCTTTTTATATAATATATATATATAAAGGCTTTGTAATATATTTTTAACTTAGTTAAATAATTTTCATTACTTAATTGCATTATTTAGCAATTAACTTCTTTTAAATTCTCAATTACATCATAAAAATGCAAATTGCAACAGAAACACAAAATTATAAAGTAAGGTGTTATAGTATGAGCCCACCACGCTGGCACTTCGTCCCCGAAGTACCTAAGGCTCAAACGGATGCGGATATTGAACTCTCATATCTTGCTTAGATTCCCAGGTCTGAGAAGTACCATGAGAAGTTTTCCATTGCACCAACACCTTTGCCACTTCTCGATTTCTCAGCTTCTTCATTTTCGTCTATAGACTTGCCTCCGGCTCATCGCATTGCCGCTTCTCGTTGATCTTGTAGCTCAGATGATTGACCCACTTTTCGTTTCCATTTTCCTTGCACTTCCTCAGTTGTGAGACGTGAAACACAGGGTGAATATTTGGCAGCTCGTTCGACAAGTCTTAAAAGATATGATTGACTTTTGTTGAGATTGAGTATTTTTCAAGCGTTGTCGAATGATTCGGATCTTGTCGTTGGTTTGTTGGAGTACTTCTGGACCAGCGATGAGTGCTTCACCGGCTTCATGCCAACAAGTAGGTGTTCGACACTTGCGTCTGTATAAAGCTTCAAAAGGTGCGACTTTGATAGATGAGTGATTGATGTTGCTGTAAGAAAACTTTGTTAATGGCAAGTAGTCGTCCCAGTTACCACTAAACCCGAGAACAAAAGTTCGCAACATGTCTTCAAGCATAATTAATTGTGCGCTCGCTCTGGTCATCTAGCTGTGGATGATACGCCGTGTTCATTCTGATCTTAGTGCCCAAACCTTCTTGTAGTGCAGTTAGAACTTTGAAGCAAATCGACTGTCGCGATCAGAATTGATTGACATAGACACACTGTGTCGCGTAACGTTTTTAATCTATATAGATTTTAGCCAGCTTCTCCAGTGAGTAGTTCTCGCGAATCGGAATGAAGTGCGCAACTTTGGTTGGACGATCAACGATAACCCATTTGTATCGTGTTACTTTTCGCGTAGTAAGATGTTTTGTCACAAAGTCCATACCTCACTTGTATCTTAATTAATGCAATATATAGCGCAAGCATATTACAGTTCCATGAATCATTTATTTATTATTTGGTAGCTCGGGTTATGGTCTAACTTATATCATAGGTGACTCATATGAACTCGTCACCTATTTAGCTGTGCTTTAGTTAAATTTTGCATAAGACTATAATATATATATATGTATGCTTACAACGGAATGATTCATTTGTTTCGTATGCTTTTTCATGTTATTTTAGAATTAAGTAATTTCCTTGCTAATCTGACTTCAGTTGGTGTTCGCAACCTTCTCAACCACTTGCTACATTAAGATGCTAGCATTCCACAACTGACTTTTGAAACTTTGGTATCCTCATAGGTACATATTCCAGCTAACTGCAATATAAATCAAATAGCTGATGCGGAGCTTAATTGAAATAACCATCGATGCTTATTACACTCATGCAAGTTCCAGTATCTCTAGATCAGTCTAGTCCTCATCTTTATCATATACAACTCATAGTATAAGTTATCTAATATCATGCTTTATGTAACTTAAATTCTATTTAATGCTTTCGATGCGGCCAAAGGCAATCATAATCCAGAATAGATGTAACTGAAATTCTAAACCCTGAAAACTTAAAATCCCAAGTTTTATAATTCAAGATCTAACCACCAGTCATAGAAAATCTATCTTTTGTGCATTAGAATCGAACTCTTGCACTTTAAGCATTCATATCACCAAGTAACAAATTTTTGTTAAATTTTAGCAAACACATTATAACACTCCAAACACTTAACTATGCTTATTCATAAATTTTATTTAACTTAAAATCTTTAAAGCTAATCGGGTGATTTAAGCTTCATCTATCCTGCTTCATTGCTCTCCACAAATGCTTTATACTTCTGTTACAAGCTACATGCCATGGAGTTGTTGCTTATTTCATTACGATACATTTTATCTCTTATTAAGGAAATCAAAATTGGCTCGTCTAACAGATCCTTTGCAACTTGAGTAAGATTCTATATGTGTTCCTCTTGGTCTCAAATTCTTATTTGTATAATTATCATGCAATTAAACATAACTTTATCTCATCTTGGTTGAATTCTAATAATTTTCTCCGAGATCATACACCAAAAAGTGCTTGCAATATTCAATCACGCATAGGCATTACTTAGGTAGTTCTTATATCGACATCGATGATGTGATAACAGCTTGCTTCTAAAATTCACATGCATTTCATTATACAAACTTTCTTAGACTCAATTTAACATACAGGGTTAATGAAGCTTCTCAAATGTCATTGGTCTTTCCGACTTTATCATACTATTAATGGTTCTTAGTCTATCTTTGCATGTACGAATCCATATGTTGATGCCTAATAGTTATTGTCTTGTTGGCATTAAGCATTTTTGTTTAGCCTGTATATGCTATAATTAAAGGTTTTTGCATAGATTACTAGCTTGCATTAGTTATCTTACGAATATTATATTTAATGCTTGTAGCGGTGTTATAGCTGCACTGCTTTATTTCAAATTTCTTGCTTGCTCTTGCTTTAAGGTTTTCGATTCGTCTAACTTACTTCTGAACGTATTAGCATATATAGGCATATATTCAATAGCAATAAACATATCTTTTTGTTTAACTATGTATTATTCGCATCGAACTCATAGCAATTTAATAAACTCTCATAAGGCTTATCAAGGCATGACTGTATGACATAATCATCTTCATTGTCATTTGGTACCAATTCCTAGTACTGTAGGATATTAAACGTCCTTCTTGTTGCAACATGCAATGGTGAGCTTTCCGGTATTCTCATGCAAACTTCGTCTACTTGATCCACTTTGTCACAATGCTCACAATACACAATCTTATAGAATATTTGCTCTTAATATAAGGATCTATATTTCCACAATGACAACCCACTTGAAATCTCTTAGGATTTCCATTTTTTATTAGATCTTTATCTCTCATAACCACAGCATCTTACATTTACGGATCATATTTTCCTGTGTGTATTCTTCTACATCTCAGATGTACATTATAGGACTTGGCTTCTTTCCTATGAATTTATATGAAAGATCCATAAGCATTTGACAATCTAATTCTTATAATTATCCAAAAATATATTTTTTTTTCTACTTTTTCCTAAACAAGTTTCAACATAAATTCAGGTCGGCTTTATTTCTTATTTGTCGTATTCACTATATGTTTAAGCATGTACTTCTCTTTTCAGCCTAGCTCTTCATCTTTAATGAGAACAATTTAAATATTTTCAAGACTCTTCTTTAAATATGACTTAATAAGTGTCACTAGCGGAATTCAATTTTTTAGTTAACAAACAAAAGAACAAGGTACTAGAACAAGTCTCTCACGTCCTCATGTTGTTTCTTCCTATGCTCTTTCTCATAGTTAGTCTTGACTTCAATACTAGCACCAAAACTGGTATTACATAAGCTTATCTGACATTTCTTGTTTTTAATGATGATGACTTACATTATTTGCTTTTAGTTATTAGGGAGTGAGAGCACCTCTAGCTTTCTTATTAATTTTAAGCATATTTAGATATATAGTAAATAGCATAGAATATAGGAACATGTAGCATTCCTATTCTACCCCATATGCCCAAATCCTGAAGTGATGTCAAAGCCTATCTCAGGTCAAATTAAAGCCTAGACATTCGAAGCTAATATCTTTGCTTAAAAGTTTGAGTCCAAGTGTTATTGCTAACACTTGAATCCCTCAAACTAATGCTCTGATACCATCCTGTCACATCCTTGCTTTAATCACGCTTGCTTATCCCAGGAATAATAGTAATTGCATAAAGCTAAATAAAATATTACAATAAGTCTTGCACTACACGTGCTATAAGGTTTCAGTACTAAATTGCTAAAAACATCACAATATAAATAAAAGCAGCTACCCAAAACCCAAGGCACCATATAGCTATACCACAAGCTGAAAGTGAGCTAAGTCCTCTGGGTTGATCAGAATATAGACCTAAGCAGAAGGTCCAGCTTGCTCTTTACCTTTTCCTGTAAAAAAAATTGTGAGTAGCAACTGTAAGCTAATTGCTTAGTGAGTAAACAGATAGGCAGCATAAATCACAAACCAGTTGGGGCAAAGGCAAAGCCATTGCTCAAACTGAGATAATTGGGAATAAGTTTCCCAAACCTGTGGAAGCTCAAAAGCCAATCAAGCTCCCTGTATTTGACATCTGTCCACCTAAAATGAAGACAGAAGAGGCAGCCAAAGCTGTGGCTATTGAACTATCCACTCAAGCTGTTGATTCAACAAAAAGTAGTAAAATTGCTAAACCTGCTAAAAGAATCAACAAAAATAACTCAGAATGTGTTTCTGAAAGATCTTCTTCCAAAAACCCTAAAAAGAGAAAATGTTACAAATGTGGGAAGAAGACACATCTGGCCAAGGATTGTCCTGAATCTGAGGACATGAGGCCTGTTGACTCTGTTGTTTCCCTCACAGCTGTCAGAAGCAGTGTTGGAAATGTCATAGTCACTGAGAGTGGTATTCAAGCTGATACCATTCAAATAGAGAATATTAGTGTGGATATTTCAAGTCCATCAACAAATGTTGATGAAGTAGGAGAACTCATCTCTGTGATGAGTTCCCCTAAAAATGACTAATAATTCTCTTATCACTCTGCAGGAAAAACAACCTACCCAGGTTTGGTACTTGGACAGGTGGCTGTTCAGGGCACATGACAGGTTTTAAGGACCTGCTGAGTGATCTCAGGCCTGAAAAAGGGCCAAAAGTCACATTTGGTGACAATGTACAGGGATCCACTGAGGGATATGGAACTCTTAAAGCTGGTGCTGCAGTGTTCAAAAGAGTAGCCTATGTGGTTGGGCTTAAACATAACCTTGTTAGCATAAGTCAACTGTGTGATGCTGGCTACAAGGGTTAACTTTGCATGCAACCGGGGTTACATATTGGATCCCCAAGGCAAAGTTGTGCTATGTGCTCAACGAAAGAAAGGTGTATATGTTGTGGATATGCATTCTGCTGACCCCACAACTGAAACCTGTTTTCTCACAAGAACAAATGCTGATCTAAACTGGCTATGGCACAGAAGACTGTCACATCTGAACTTCAAGAACATCAACAAATCTGTAAGAAAGAGTTGGTGACAAGTTTGCCTTCTATGACTTTTGCTAAGGATAGATTATGCACAGCTTGTGAGAAAGGCAAGCAAAGAAAAGCATCTTTTAAATCCAAACATAATTTCTCTATTCATACTCCACTCTTCTTAATCCACATGGACTTGTTTGGACCTGTTAACGTCCCAAGTCTAGGAGGAAGAAGATACACTCTAGTAATGGTTGATGAGTTCTCCAGGTACACATGAGTGATCTTTCTAAAGAGCAAAGGAGAGGCTGCAAGAGAGATTATTGGATTTGTCAAAAAGATGGAAATGCTGAACTCTGCCCAAGTAAAGCAGCTTATAAGTGATCATGGTACTGAGTTCAGAAATAGTACTCTTGAAGACTTCTGTGAAGAGAAAGGAATCTCTCAAAATTTTTCAGCTGTAAGAACTCCTCAACAAAATGGAGTTGCTGAAAGGAGAAACCGAACTCTCATTGAAGCTGCCAGAACCATGCTGTGTGCATCAGGTTTACCTTCATCATTCTGGGCTGAAGCTGTTAACACTGCCTGCTTCACCCAAAACAGATCCTTAGTGGTGAAAAATTCAACAAGACTCCC
Organism: Centrapalus pauciflorus; assembly: GCA_020465985.1. Lineage (NCBI taxonomy): Eukaryota > Viridiplantae > Streptophyta > Magnoliopsida > Asterales > Asteraceae > Centrapalus > Centrapalus pauciflorus. The sequence goes on from JAANYP010004030.1 coordinate 24,581, forward strand.
TATGAGCTGCTCAAAGGGAGGAAGCCAAATGTCAGTTATTTCCATGTGTTTGGATGTCCCTGTTTCATTCTGAATCAAAGGGACCAGCTGTCAAAGTTTGAACCTAAAGCTGATGAAGGTGTGTTTGTTGGCTACTGTGCTATCTCCAAAGCCTACAGAGTATACAACAACAAAAGAAAGTTGATAGATGAATCTATCAATGTCACTTTTGAAGAGTCCAAGAATGCTTCCACCAAAGCTGTTACTGAATCAGTTTCAGGAGAACTTAACATTGATGATCTGATGCATTCAAACAATGAAGGGGACTCAAAAGCTTCCACTATACCCAGTGTGGAACCTGTTAATCATGATGGACATGATGATGATTATGTCAATACATCCTGTGTGAATAAATGTACTGACTTAATTACAACTGCATGTCCAGAACCTATCAATGCTGATTTTCCCAGATCCTCTGCTGATATGTTTAACAGTGGTCAGACATGTTCAACAAATGAACAGGCTCAAGACAACAGTGTGTCTGAAAATCTTGAGAGCTGTTCAACAGGACCTGCTGAAGATGTTAACAACTCAGGTGAATCATCATTGAAAAATGATCCTAAGTGGATCAGGTGTCACCCCAATGATCAAATAATTGGTGACATCAACAAATGGATACAAACACGGTGGGACAGCTTAGGGAATTTTTTTATGTTCTCTAGCTTTGTTTCACTGATAGAGCCAAAGAAGGTTGATGAAGCACTAAAAGATGCAAATTGGATCACTGCCATGCAAGAAGAGCTCAATCAGTTTGAGAGAAACAATGTATGGAAGCTGGTCCCTGTTCATAAAGGTAAAACTATAATTGGCACTAAATGGGTCTTCAGGAATAAGATGGATGAGCAAGGTCATGTCATTAGAAATAAGGCAAGACTGGTTGCTCAGGGCTATAGACAGGAGGAAGGAATTGATTATGATGAAACATTTGCTCCTGTGGCCAGGCTAGAAGCAATTCGCTTGTATCTAGCCTACGCTGCTCATAAGAGCATTAAGGTATTTCAAATGGATGTGAAGAGTGCATTTTTGAATGGGAAGCTGCAAGAAGAAGTCTATGTCAAGCAGCCTCCAGGTTTTGAAAATGAACGACATCCAGGTTTTGTCTATAAGTTGGACAAAGCTCTCTATGGTCTCAAACAAGCCCCTAGAGCCTGGTATGACACTTACTGAGTTTCTTATGAGCAATGGGTATTCCAGAGGTAAAGTGGATACTACACTGTTCATAAAGAAAGTGAAATCTGACATTATGCTTGTTCAAATTTATGTGGATGATATAATATTTGGTTCTACAAATGAGCAGTTGTGCAAGAAATTTTCATTACTCATGAAATTCAAGTATGAAATGAGTATGATGGGAGAACTTACTTTCTTTTTAGGATTACAGGTTAAACAAACCTCAACTGGAATTTTTATAAATCAAAGAAAGTACACTTTAGATCTATTGAATAAGTTCAAATTTGATCAAAGTTCTCCTATTAAAACCCCAATGGCAACCAATGTAAAATTGGATGCTGATGCCAGTGGCAAAGCTGTTTCAGTAACAGCTTACAGAGGCATGATTGGGAGCTTGCTATACTTAACTGCTAGTAGACCTGATATTATGTTTGCTACCTGTTTGTGTGCTAGGTTCCAAGCTGATCCAAAAGAATCTCATCTAGCTGCTATTAAAAGAATCTTCAGATACCTAAAGGGTACACCAGGTTTGGGTCTTTGGTATCCCAAAGACTCAAGCCTTGAACTAACAGGCTATTCAGATTCTGATTTTGCAGGCTGCAGGTTAGATAGGAAAAGCACAACAGGTGGATGTCAACTCCTTGGTGGAAAGTTGATCAGTTGGAGTAGCAAGAAGCAGAACTCAGTGTCCACTTCTACTGCTGAAGCTGAGTACATTGCTGCTGGAAGCTGCTGTGGGCAGATTCTGTGGATGCAGCATCAGCTTGAAGACTATGGCCTTGTGTATAGGAAAACTCCTATTCTGTGTGATAACACAAGTGCCATAGCCATTTCCAACAATCCAGTATTTCATTCTAGAACAAAGCATATTGAAGTCAGACATCACTTCATCAGGGATCACATTCAGAAAGGCAATGTGGAGGTAAGTTTTATTTTCACAAATGAACAGCTTGCAGACATTTTCACCAAACCTCTGGATGAAACAAGGTTTAATTACCTTGTCAGCAAGCTGGGCATGTTAAACAAGAGTGACTAAGTGTTTCTCAAAGGTCTAAAAATCTGTATGTTTCACACTGCTCAAGTTTTTCAGAACAACTTAGACAGAACAGGTTATACATGTTCTGTACTTAGACATTTGTCTGAGAAACTTGAACAGCTTCAGCATACAACAGGCTGAACAAAGTCAGTTTATTCGCTTAGCCTGCTCTGGTGGTTCAATTCTCAACCTGTTCATTCCTTCACGCTGTCTTACAAGTTTCACTTGTAACCTGTTCTCCTATTAAACACAACCTGCTCTTACTAAGGAGAGCAGGCTGGAGGAACAGCTTGAAAAATGAACAGCTTGAAGATTGAACAGCTTGTGATGGGTTTGGTCATCACAGGGTTGACCAACAGCTTAGACCAAAAATTCTAATTACCTTTCTTCACAATTAAGTTACTTAATTAATGTTTTATTTAACTTAATTACTACGGATAATGTGGATTACGTGTGTAAGTGATTAAAAAGAAATCAAGTGGTCTGACAAACGGTCTGACATGGACAACCGTTCCGTTTTCTGTTAACGACTTTTTCAAATCAAACCGCCCAAAATCTTCTCTCTCATACACACTCACATTCAAATCCTATAAATACCAAACTACTGTTTTATTTTCTTCACCACTTCCAGAAATCCTCAAGAACCCTAAAAATTGACTAAGTGTCCTTTGCTTCTTCAATCTCAAAAATTCCCAAATGGCTCACAGACCTAATCCCTTTCTTCAAGTGTTCGTTGGTGATGATGTTGTCAAACATTCATCAGTCACCACAATGCTGACCATCAAACTCACAAACTATGTTACCAACCTCAGTATCCCCGAAAACTATGTGGGGAAGGGCTTCGATCAAATGGTGGAATTTCTGCAAGTTCATCCGTTGAACTATGCAATGACTGCAACTCCTGGTGTCCTGTACCAGGAGATGGTGTATGAATTTTGGTACACATGTTCCTATAATCCCAACACTAAGGTCATCAAAGGCACTATTCTTAATGGAACTCAAACCATTGAGATAACTGTTGATCTTCTGAGGGAGGCTCTTCATCTGCCCGTTGCTGAGTCATATGATTTGCCCCAGCCTGAGAATGAGCAAATGGGAAATCTGCTACGCTTCTGTGGTGTAGCAGAACCCAAAATTGGAGCAACATTATACAGGAAGGATTTGTCTCCTAGCTATAGCTTTCTGTTTGCTTCGGTAATGATGAGCTTCAGCAGCAAAGTTGGTTCATTCGACCAACTCAGCAGAGATGAAGTTCCAATAGTCCTACAGCTAGTGGATGGGACTACTCTATACATGGCTACGTGGATCTTTTCAAACCTGAGAAACCTGGTGCAGCAAGAGCCAAGACCGGCTGCTGTCCGTTATCCCAGGTTTCTGAGCCTCATTTTCAGCCATGTTTGTGGTGAGCAACTATACAACTCTCAGTCCTTACTTAAGTCTGCTGCATTCCGTTTCATAGGGAATAGAATTTTTCATACTCCTGTACTGCAAAATGAGCCTCCTCTATCCACACCAATGAGGAGGCTGTTAGGTTTGGTGGAAGGACCCTCTGATGTGAAGGTGGATCCAGAAGCTGCTGCTCCCGCTAGAAAATCCAAAGCCAGGTCCAAGCTTGTTAAAAGGACCCTGGCAACTGAAGCTGGGCCTGTGAAAAAGAAGGCCAAAACAGCTCAGACTAAGTCTGCTCCTTTAGCCTCTGTGGCTGAGGAGGAGCAGACTCCTCACCCTGGTTCATCTATTGAGCCTGAAGCCTTTGTGGCTGGTGCCTCTGTGGCACAAGAGACTATGGAACAGGCCAGCCCCACTATTCCTGACCCAGTCTCACACCCTGTCCAAACAGATCCTCTCCACTCTCCACAATCACCCACATCATCCATTCACTACCAACGCAAATCCCTAGCCAAAAAGAAACCAGCCCAAAGAACCACCTCCTCTGTATCTTCTCAACAGGGTTCAGTTGAAAAAGAAGCAACCCCTGCTGCCTCTCCTATTTTGGGAGAAGGTTCAGCTCATTTGGAGCAAGCTTCACTCCAATCTGAGTCAACCCAGAGTCAGCCTAGACCCTCTGGTTCCTCCCAACAGGAACCAGTTGTACAAATGGAGATACCCACATCAACTATCCCAGCCTCCCAACAGGCTGAGGATATTGAAAGACAGGAGTCCTCTCCACTCCATACTGTGTCCACACTGTCCCACACTAAAATCTCCTCACACCCTGAGTCTGCACGAGGTGCCCACGCTGCTGATATAGACCAATCAGCAGCTCAGCCTCAAACTTCTGCTCCCCATGATACAGCTGTTCTACACCAAACAGCTGCTGAGGGACCAACAACCCAAGCTGATGAACCTCAGGGATCACACCATCCCTCTGGTGAGGCTGCTCCCTCCATGCAAATTCCATCAGCAGGTTTCACAACTGCTGATGTTGAAATGCATATCCCATCTCCCAATGATGAGGTGTCTTTAGACCAAGGCACTGCAGAGGGAACCACCACTGGTCTTCATGAGGGTGCTGCAACACAAGCAGCATCTGAAAGGCCCCAAACATCATCCCCTTCTCCTGGTGATGCAGCTACAGCCGCTGCTGAAGGACCCTTTGATCCCTCCAAACTGGGCCATCTTACTTTTGCCCAGGCTATGGAGCTTCTATCCAAAGTCCCTCTTCCCTCTCCATCACATCCTCAAACACCAGCCTCATCATCTTCCTCTCCATCTACCCACTCAAAACAATCTACCCATACACCTCCATCTCCCAAGGACCTGCCTTTGAAGGATCAGCTTTCTTTGCTGACGAACAAAGTTGGTTCTTTGGAAAACACCATGCACTCTCTACCCTCCATCATATCAGACTCTGTGTCTGCACAGCTTCAGGGGTTCTTTGATTCGTTCAAGGCCTCTTTCCCTACCACTCTACAATCTGATCCCTCTCCACAGCTGTTAGCACTCACTGCTCAGCTGCAAAATGTATCCACCTCCCTCTCCTCTATTCTTTCCATTCAGCAGGACTCTATGTCCTCAATGACAGCTATTTCCCAACAGCTGTCATCGCTTCTTACTTCTTGCAACTCTACCCTTCCAGCCACTCTGGCTAGCTTACAAACTCTAATTGGCTCCCTATCAAACTCTGTGTCATCAGATCTTGCTGATGTGGAAGGTTCTCTAGAACTTCATCTTGCACAGCTGCAAACTCTGCTGTTCACAGCGTCTGACAAGGAAAATATTATTAAGCTCACATGCCTATCTGATTCCCACTCCTCTTCTCTTCAGACCTGTCTTTCCCAGCTTACTGAGGTGAAGGATAACTTGGCTTACTTAGTGACTAGCCTTGTTGGTCCTAAACCTTCTACTAAATCTGCTGGCAAGCCTGCTGACTTTGTGTCTTCAGGCAGACCAGGTGTTGAAGTCGCTGCTTCATCTCCTTCAAAGGGGGAGAAGTCATCTGCCTCGAAGACTAAGTCTAAGGGGGAGAAAACTTCTTCTCCTATACCAGTGTCTGCAACTCACACAAGTCAGCCAGCAGATGTCTTTGAAACAGGTACAGCTGAAGGTGCCTCTCAAGCTGCTATGCCTACTCAGGCTGTCTCTCCAAACCCTGCTCAGTCTAAGGGGGAGGAAGTCATTCCTGAGGACAGGCCTAGCAGTAAAAGGAGGCACTTAATTCTAACTGAAGAAGAAGATGAAGAAGAGGAAATTCCTGAGGCTGCTGTCACTACAGCAGCAGCTAAAGGAAAAGAAAAGGCAGCTGATGATCCCATACAGCAGAAACAGGAAGAAATTCAATTTCACAAGGCCAGGGCTAAAGAAATGGGTCTTCCTATGGACAAGTATTTTGAGTTCAGAGAAGAACAGCTTCAAGCCCTGGAAGTGCTTAGAAAAGAAGAAGAATCTGCCAAAGCTGCCAAAGCTTTTGCACTCCAAGAAGCAAAGAAAATTAAAATGTCTACCTTGGAGGTGCAAAAGAAAATAATGGAAGCTGCTAGACAATTAGCAGGGGAGAAAGAGAAGGAAGTAGAGAAAGGTACTCAGGTCTCTGTGACCAAATCAACAGTACCCCATGCAAGAGCTCAATATCACTTTGACAACTTGGCTAGGAAAAAGTTTCAAGATGTTGCTGAAAGAAGGCTAGCCAAGGAAGCAATTGTCAAAGCTGTCCCTGTATCAAGGAAAGGCAGTCAGTGGAAGCTTAAAATAACAAGGATGGGTGCAACAGGCCCAGAATTGGAAACTTATGACCACACTGATATAGCACAGATGGGATACAGGGAGTGGATTGAGCTGGCAGTTGCCCTGAGTGAATCAAAGTCTGAAACTGCTAAACAGATCAGGGCATATGTCAAGAAGTTGATGGAAAGAGTAAAGGATCTTGGCCTGATATCTAAGGAAGTTAGTGAAGGTGTCTTTGTGACACATCCAAAAATAAAGGCCAGGAGAACAAAGAAGGATACAGAGATGGAGCTACTCCTTACGCTGATTGAACAGGGCGACTATGCCATTGAAATAAAAGGAGTTGATCATAGTCTGCCTAAAGGAATAGAGTTTGAGGATGGCAAGATTATTGAAGAACCTGAGCTGGGGGCATTTTTTGTAGATCCCCTAACTCAGAAGAAGTGCTTCCAAAGAGCCTCAGAGCTGTACAAAGTTGATCTGAGACAGCTTGTCGCCTTCAGACTTGCAGTTTCATTTAGGCAGTCTAGCAAATGGAGAGCAGCCGTCTGGGATCAGCTCAGAGGCTTCTATGAAAGAGGAGAGCTCAATGATCCCAAGTTCATGATAATAAGAAGTGAAATTCAAGATCTTGAGGATACAAGGGAAGAACTGGAAAAGATGGTTCAGGATCCTTTTCCATTGTAATGAAGTCCACCTGCCATCTGGGTAGGTGAAGAATGGAAGCTGTCCATCAGTTGGACAGGCTTACCATTATTTGCTCCCATCTAAAACAGTCCAATGTACATCAGTTGTACTTTATTTACATTTGTTGTAATTTCAGTTTACATTAGTTGTAATATACATCAGTACATTAGTTGTATTTTTGTAAGAACATGTGTTGTTCTAATGTAATCAAGAATCAGTGTATATATAAACTGATCTTTTACTTTACTGTAATGTTGTAATTTCAATTCAGCAAAATGTACTGTAAAAATATATAGTGATTTTTGATAAGACCAGCTTGGACTGGTTATTGCAAATAGGGGGAGATTGTTAGGCACAAAAAGGCCTCAGTCAAACCTGTTCTACATCTGAGGGGGAGATTTATAATCAAACCTGTTGATGCATTTGAAGGTTGAATTTAAGGCTTGTTATATGCCTTATTGAAACCTGAAAATGATTTGCAATATCAGTCTAAAGCTGTTCTATATGTTGCATGTGTTGCAACTAAGACAGTTTGTCCAAGCTGCTCTGTCTGCTGAACAGGCTGGACATAAACTGTCTACGCTGCTCTACACTGGTGAGCAGCTTGGGCAATTTTAAAGTGTTCTGTTCTTTGTGAACAGAACCTGTTCTTTGTGAACAGGCTAAAACACTTTTTGGAATATGTTTCCAAGTCATCATGTATTGTTTTTTACTACAAGATCAGATTACAAAGTCGTAGACAAAGTGGAAAACAGAACTGCTCAGCCTGCCCAAGCTGTTCTGTAACATGAAGACAAGAGGTTATTTGAAAAAGGGTGACAGACCTTTTTTATATCAAAATAGGCCTTTACAAGGAAGAAAGACGCAAAGTTGACATTCCTAACTTAGTTAAAGGCAATGCAACAGTAGACAAAGTAAAAAGACAAAAGTTCTGCACATGTGAAGACAAGTCTGCTTTTTAGAAAAGTGCAGAAAAGGTTATGTTGTCTTTTCAACAAGACTTCTCCTTTTCATTCCGTCCAATGAAGATGTTTCTCTTAGATCCTCTGAATGAGTATAAAAGGAAGCTTCTAAGGACAGAAAAGTGTGAAGAAAGCTAAGTGCTGAAACCAAGAGTGAACGTGCAAGTGTGCTTTTCATGCATGCAAGTCTGCTGTGTAATTCAGTATCTGTGTGTCTAAGCTGTTTTACATAAGCTGTTCCCTTAAAGTCTTGAAAACCCAGTGAGTGCTTCTTAGTGAGTGTATTCATTGTATACTAGTTTGAGTTTGTCTTAGACTAGTGAACATACTGTTGTATCTGTCATCTCAGCTTGAACTATTCCGCATTCAAGCTTGTTTGTAATTAACAAATTGTTGATAATACATACAAACATTGAGAAAATAGTGTGTAGTTTTTAAATTGTTGTATTCACCCCCCCTCTACAGCTTAAAGCTATATACTTTGGGAACCTCTCGGGACCTACAGTGTTCTTGACAAACCAAGAACCGTAAACTTCATTTGAGCTAAGAAGGCATGAAAAATTAGAATTACCTTAGAAAATTTGTTGAATTTTGTTGCTTGTGTTTGCTTTCTTGTTGATATTCTTGATTAATTTCTGAACTTTCTCACAAATTTGATGATCTTTGATGAAGATAGTGATGAACCGTGGAGGGTGAGAGAGATGAGAATGATTTGTCTTTCTGTGTTTGGTAAATATAAATATGAGCAAATGACAACATTTGTGAGTATTTATATTTTCTAAGGTTTCTTTTTCTCACTTGTCCCAACTAGTTTCTTTTATCTCTTTTTATATAATATATATATATAAAGGCTTTGTAATATATTTTTAACTTAGTTAAATAATTTTCATTACTTCATTGCATTATTTAGCAATTAACTTCTTTTAAATTCTCAATTACATCATAAAAATGCAAATTGCAACAGAAACACAAAATTATAAAGTAAGGTGTTATAATTGGTATGTCTCCCTATAAGCTAGTTTATGGGAAATTATGTCATCTTCCGGTTGAGTTAGAACACCGAGCCTTATGGGCCATTAAAAATGCAAATCTTAACTTCACAGCCGCCTGTATAAATCGGAAACACCAACTGAACGAATTAGAAGAAATACGTAAGGAAGCCTATGAAAGTTCTAAAATATATAAAGAAAAAACAAAAGCTTTCCACGACCGAATAATTAAACGGAAGGTGTTTAATAAAGGTGACAAAGTTTGGCTATTCAACGCACGCTTGCGGCTCTTCCCAGGCAAATTAAAAAGTAAGTGGACAGGCCCATACGCAGTGACTAACGTCTACCGCTATGGTGCGGTTGAAATAATAGATCAAAAAGGTGGTGAGCCGTTTAAAGTAAACGGACACAGATTAAAATTATTTGTACAATGGGCTGATAATGAAATTATATCATCTCAGACAATGGTCTTAGAAAATATCACTTAAATACTAAAGAGTTCCAAAATGTCTAGCTGAAGACATTAAACTTAGCGCTTTCTGGAAGGCAATCCAGTGAACTTTGTGGGTATGTTCCAGAGAAACCCTCACGAGACTATAACTCGTCCACTCAGGCTACTGAGGGGTTTAAAGGCTTGTTGCACGTGCTAAGTGCAATCGTTTTCACCACGAAAGTGTGTTTTAATTTCTGCAGATTAAATTTTATTATGCCTTAGTTTGTTGCTCTTTTAAATTAGTTAGTTATGGTGATACATATCGCAACCAACTAAGTTGGGGAAAAAGTTATCCCTCAAGAAGCTGCAAATCCCGAGCCGAAGAAAGACGAAAATTTGGACAAATAGAGGGCAAAATTCTGTACGTTGTACGACAATTCGTTAGTTTTTTGGGGGGACCAAACACTACAAACAGCACACACAAAAATCGCCTGGGACAAGCGCACCGGCCAGCGCAGGGGTGCGCCTGCGTCTGCGCCCCGATGCATTCCAGCGGCTTTTAACCCTTTTTCACCTCATTTCCTTCATCCTCTCTCAAAAACACTCCGAATTTTTGCTCCCTTTTTGCTCTCAAAGCTTCAACAAAACCTGAAACCGAGTCAAGATTACTCATCTTCTTGCTCATACTCCTCAATGTAAGTGCATATCCTTCCATTATTCTTCTTTTTCAAGCAAGGAATAGTATGTTAGTTTGAAATAAGTCTATGCCCTAAATTCCACAATCTTGAAGATGAAAATGTTTTCAGATGCATCCTATATCCTTAAGTGCGTAATTACTCTTAGAATGTGCACTTTTCATGTTTTATCGGTAATTTCTAAATATAGCGTTTCAAAGAATTTTTCCACTGTGATATATTTAGAATTTCCATGTTAAGAGATACTTTCCAGATATGTGCATTTTTCTTTGCTAAAATTAGGATGAATATGTGACTCCATTACAATTTCATGATTCGTGTTTTTCATCGCTCCATTTTTCGCTCATAATCATGCATGTCACGACAAATCTTGCCATGTTACGTCACCCTCATCGTTCATGCACACGCACCAAATTCATGGAGGATGGCCACTACATTGAAATTACTTGCACCTTCATGGAACACATTGCACTTGACATTTATGTACTTCTCACCGGGTTCTTCGGACTCCATCGAGACTAACATGCTTGTGTGCCATTGTGTGCATTTAATTGTGCTAAATTCCGTTCTCTTTGCTATATGTGCATAGATGTCACAACAATTCACAGGGAATTCTCGCCGACGTATCACTCGCACTTCGATAATGCGTGTGCACACTCCTATCCCGATCAATATCGAGTATCCTTCACCACCACCCTCACCACCGGTTTCTGAACCACCCACACATTTTTTCATAGAAAAGACTCTTAAGGAATCAGATTTTAAACACTTTGGAATTATCGAGAGTTTTGATCGGATTGGGTGGTCAGGGGCGTTGCAAATCGAAACTCCGTATGTTCATGAAACGGAAATCTATGAATGGATGACAACTCTGATCCGAGGAGAGGGGGCTGTAGAACATGACTTTGAATTACGAGGTCGTATCAATGGGAAAGAGGTTGTAGTCTCTAGGAAAGAATTATGTGATTATTTTGATTTTGATACGGACATCCCGGTCGCACGTGAATTTTGGACGGAACAAGACTTATCTATTGGGGTGTTGAGACATTCAGAGGGATGGGCTAAAAAGCTAACCGAGGTTTTCAATCTTACGATCGAACAAGCGAGGGTCTATTCAAAGTACTATCGGGGTGATCTTCGCCCTTGGGCCAAAGTCTTGTGGAAGCTCATTGTCTTCAATATTCTGCCAAGATCCGCTAATACCACTGCCGTTCGAACCCGCGAAGTTATACTTATTCATGCTTTGCTCACGGGTAAACCGGCCATCTCCCTTGCTTACATCATGATGCAGAATATTTGGGAGGCGACCCTCGTCAAACCACACATGGAAATACCGTACAGACGTATGCTCACTGAACTCTTTATTAATATGGGAGTCATATCGGAAGGGGCGAGCCCACGACTTTTAGGACCCATTGATGTTTGGTTTACACGGCATACTATGGCGGGTTTACAATTTGAACAAGTATCGGGCACCTTCTTGATTAGGGACCCCGCGCATGGTACTGTCTCGATCATCCCTGCCAGCCGATCTTTTTATCGATATGACCAAACTCTAGACAAGGGTAAAGCGAGAATAGGTGAGTTTAAGAAGGATGAAGTAAAGTTTGTGAAAGCTGAGGTAAAGTTTGAGAAGGGAGGTTCATCAAACGCACACTTGTCGGATAACGAGGTCTTGGAAGCACGTCTGACCGCCATCAAGAATGCGGTGGAAGGACTACTGGCAGCAAACACTGCAGTCCTTTCGGAGGTTGACAAGCTTAAACATGACGTTAATGTTCACGGAATCACGGTGGGAGCTCACTCCCGTTGGCTCGCTAGCCTCCAAACGAGGATAGAGGAGCTCGAGCGGGCAGTCGGCCGCCGTAGTTCCCACACCGTCTCAACCCACACATCTTATCTGATGTCTCCTGATGACTACTGATTCCATATTTTCGTGCAATTCTCTCTAACAAACTATGGTCTTGAACTTTAAAACAATTGCTACTTGGTTGTGTAAATGGCCTTAGGTCATAACATTTATGCGTGATGTTCATGTTGGCACCGTATACTTTTTAGGTTTCGGACCAATTGCATGCTATGCTTAGTGAACATTTGACTTGCTCTATCTCTGTTACCTATATATTACACTGCTCATAGAACGATTTTAGCCTCCGTAGTGTCGGGGACGACACAATCTTTCAAGTTGGGGAAGGGGAAACACATGAATGTGTTAAGAAGTGTACGATAAATGCTTGTAAAACATACTTTTTTATTGAAAAAACGTAAATTATCAAACCAAGCATGCACCCAACCAACTGAAAAAACGAAAAATTTTTGAATCGAACAGTCCCCCTAAGCGCAGCCGCCGGCGCAGGCCTGCGCCCAGGGGTGCGCCTGCCCGATCTTCTTCATTTTAAATAGAAAATTTTTTTTTTGCAAACCCTACAAGAGCACCCTTTGCGCCCCCCTTACGGTTCCTTCACCTTCTCCACATATTTTCACCTAAAAAACTCATTTTTGCCCACAAAAATCACTAAAAATCAAGCTAGTGATTGACATTACGCAAGAAGTAGCACGGAACTTGAGTTTGCAACTCAAGTTGGGGAAGGTGAAGTCAAGCTAGGAACCATCCACCACCACTTTAGATTCAACTTCTCTTTCATTCTTCACCAAGAACAAGGTACAAAAAGTTCCACCATTCTTGAACAATTAAGCTTTAATGGAGTTTGAAGTTGAATTTTGAGTTTTAGATTGACTTTTTGCATGACCATTTATACATAATAATTCTAAGTGCTTTCATAGTATAGAATAGAGTATTAAGTGAAATTACGAGCGCGATTAAGAAAAAGGCATGCTAGTCAATTTCCGAAAAGTTTGTTGTTATTTTGTGCAATTTGCTTAATCTATTAAATATGACAAAGTGGTTAAAATGATATGAATAAATTATGCATCCTTGTGTTACGTATGATATGATTATTGCACAAACTATCAGTTATGGTTCTTTGTTGTGAAAATAGAACGAATTGAGAATTTTATAATTATATATATACTTAAGTCATCGTAATTGCAGATGTCTCGCCGGACTAGACAACGAGTGGGAGAAGGCGCCAGTTCCTCTACCCAACCGAGGGTAGAATGGAATCCGGACTTTAATCTATCACAGCATCCGGCCAATATTGGACGACAGTTGTTTATGACAGAGAAATTCTCGGGCAAAGTCTTGGTCGAGAAAAGAGTTAAGAAAGATGAGTTCGAGAATTATGGGGTAGTACGATGCTTCGACCGGTTAGGATGGGAGGCAGTATTGGATCTATGAGGGGAGCACATTTATCACGATGAGGTTGTGGAGTGGATGTCCACACTGAGACGCGAAGAAGGACGATTCAGAGGCGACTTCACATTAATAGGTCGCGTGAATGGGCACGAATTCCCGATGAACGCACAAGCATTACGAGAAGTTTTTGGGGTTGACATTGGTGTAGGAGAAGACGGAGCACAGAATTTCAACTATGAGTACAAAACAGACGCACAACTAGCATTCACCGATAGAACCTGGGAGGGTGAATGGACTACGCAGTTGGCAGAAATACTGAAGATCGATTACAATGCCGCGGCTGGATATACGGCGTACGCCAGGCGAGACCTTAGCCTCATGGCGAAGGTTCTACACAAGATTGTTACCAACAATGTGCTGCCAAGAGATAGTGATCTGACAAAAATTCGGCACAATGAGGTAACTATCCTTTACGCACTAATGACAGGAGAGCCGAGCCTTTCTTTTGCTTGGATTGTGATGAATGACCTGTGGTCGATGTACGACACGAGGGAGAGGAAAATAATCCCTCACGGATGGATCTTATTAGAGTATCTAAGGGCTCAGGCAGCAATTTCCCCCATATCTATTCCGAGGGGAGTCTCTGGCGTCGTTATTACAGCGGCAATGATACAAAGCATCACTCTGCGCCAAACAGACCAAGGATTCGAGATCTTTGACTCAGACACGGGAAAAACGCATCGAGAGTTATATGGTATAGAAGAGGCGGAGGCTTACCATCAACACCAAGCTGAAAGAATACATGCAGCGGGGGGAGCTAATGATATGTCCCAGGTCATTGCTCGGTTGGACGCGATGAACTTACGGTTGGGTACTTTTCAAGAGGACGTGGTTGGGAGAATGGACGAGTTTCAGCATGAATTGGAAACCCAGACTAGCCGAATTGATGAAATCAACACCGGTGTGCGCGCGTCATCCTTTCAGAACGCCTATTACAACCATCAGCACTAGGCGTACACCAATGCAGTGAGAGATCACATGAATTACAATGCTGGGTTACCACATCAACCATACGAGGATTATCAGTGGCAGAGTTTCGAAAGGCTGAACGTTGAGGATCGAACTCCTCAATACTTCCCAGCCTATGGTCGAGTCCCCACCACGACACGCGGAGAGAGCGTGGTGCACCCTGCAAACACGTACCCACCTGCACCTCGTATGCAAGAAGACCGAAACCCCTTCGGGGAATTCTTTGCTGGTATTTTCGGACCGCCACCACCACCGCAGTAGTCAGGTTCTTCCGTTCCTCTCTTTAAGTAGGATGAATTATTGTTTTTATGCTTTATTATTTTTATTAGTGTTTGTTTTTGCATGCATTACTTTGATTGAATAAATGTGTTTCTTTTTAAGAAGATTATGTGACGAGCGAGCTGTAAAAGATCCGATCAATTAACCCAATAAATTTTTATTGTTGAGCTTGCAACTTAAAAATGATGATGTTAGTTAGGTCGGTTTCAAGCAAAAAGACGTAATTATATGAGTTTAAATATAACACAAAGAGTCATAGATGTTTAAAACCAAGGAAGTGAACCGAGTTTGAAGTAGGATACATTGTGTTGTAGCGAGTGATAATTAACAAAGATTCCAATAGCCGCTAATTATTCATGCAATAAGGGGGAGGAAACGAACACGAATAGAGCCTCAATTCAAGTGTGGCCTAGTTGATTCAGGAAATTAAGTCTGAAGGGTACCATCATGCCTAGTCCCCTAAGACCAACTGGTCTGGGAGTGGCTGACCCAAATCCTGTAACACGGATCATCTAGAAAGCCACGTTAAACTTGAACAAAAAATAAAAACATTGCATGAAAAGAATAAAAAGAAAAGAAAACTTAGTAGCTAAAGTCATGCATCGAGGAAAAAGATGGTCCAGTGACCCACGTGAATTCAATTCTATAACCTTGAGCTAAAAGGATGATAGTGGTGGGGAATTTTTGAACAATCACTCTGAAAAACATCACGATATATCTGAAATTAATTCTGTTCGTGTCTTCGAATTTTATCACGTCTATGAAGGCTAGTGCTTGTTTAAATGAGTTAATTATGTTTTGCACGCTTGTTAAACCCGATGTTTTAAAAGTCTGATTTTCGTTGCTTGCTCGGAACGATCAAGAATTAAGTTGGGGAAGTTTGATCGGGTTATAATTTATCATGTTTATTAAACCCAAAAGAGTTGTTTTTAGTACAAAAGTGTTATAGAATGTGCCGCTATTGAATAAATTCTGTGCTTGTGCAGGTAAACAAAATCCGGTTTAAAATGGCGTAAAAAGGACAAAAATTCAGAGCCAGGCGAAGAGAGGGGCGCAGCCCTGCGCCCAGACACGTGCTCAACAGAAGAAATTAATTCACAAAAATACGGATTTTACAGACAGGCGCAGGGGGGTCGCAGGCCTGCGCCTACGGCTGCGCCCAGCCTATTAAAATATTAGACGGCCGTTTTTAGGGTTTTTCCAGCTTTTCCTATAAATATAAAGTCATATCTTAGAAGAAACCATCGTTTTTTGGAGGAGAAGGCTAAGGAAAGGAAACCGGTTTGAGCGAACACACGTACGAAGAACACACGAGTCGAGCTACAAAGATGGATACACAACTCTTGAGCATTGCATCAACGATGTCCGGCTAGTCTCATCATAATCTTTCTCGGAGGAAGCACATCGCTAAGTTTTATTTTATGAACGATTACTTTAAGTTTGCATGGTTTTTATTATTTATATTTTGATTGTAAACGAATGATTATTATTTTGTTGTTGCGTTTCGCAAGATAGTTCTTAGACATTTTATTATTCGTGCCGAGTTAATTGTTTAATTAAGACGAGTAATCAAACGTGTCACGCGCTATGCCCAAGATCACGAAACGATTTTAATAAAAATTATAACAAAGATTATGTCTATGTAATCTTCAAATCGTTTTATAAATTAAATGCAAAGCGAGGTGTGGAATCCGGGAATAATTATCTTCGCACTTTATTCAATCAAACAGTTTTCTTAAGTTTTCTTTTCACAAATCTCGCAAGTAATTAGTTTTATAAATCAAGCAATCACTTTTTACAACTAAATCAATCTTTTTAAATTAACTATTTTACAATGCTAGTCGCTTAAATACGTGCTATTAACCTCTCGCTCTCTGTGGATACGATCCCTACTTACCCTAGCTTCTGAGGTATTTAGTGGTATTTTCGACGGGTTAACGACACTCGCATCATATTCCAGAGGTGAAGTGGATACCACACTGTTCATAAAGAAGGCGAAGTCTGATATTATGCTTGTTCAAATTTATGTGGATGACATAATATTTGGTTCTACCAATGAGCAGTTATCTTTTCATTACTCATGAAATCCAAATATGAAATAAGTATGATGGGAGAACTTACTTTCTTTTTAGGATTACAGGTTAAACAAACCTCAACTGGCAACCAATGTAAAATTGGATGCTGATGTCAGTGGCAAAGCTGTTTCAGTAACAGCTTACAGAGGTATGATTGGGAGCTTGCTATATTTAACTGCTAGTAGACCTGATATTATGTTTGCCAGCTGTTTGTGCGCTAGGTTCCAAGTTGATCCAAAGAAATCTCATCTAGCTGCTGTTAAAAGAATCTTCAGATACCTGAAGGGCACATTAGGTTTGGGTCTTTGGTATCCCAAAGACTCAAGCCTTGAACTAACAGGTTATTCAGATTCTGATTTTGCACGCTGCAGGCTAGATAGGAAAAGCACAACAGGTGGATGTCAACTCCTCGGTGGTAAGTTGATAAGTTGGTGTAGCAAGAAGCAGAACTCAGTGTCTACTTCTACTGCTGAAGCTGAGTACATTGCTGCTGGAAGCTGCTGTGGGCAGATTTTGTGGATGCAGCATCAACTTGAAGACTATGGGCTTGTGTATAGGAAAACTCCTATTCTGTGTGATAACACAAGTGCCATAGCCATTTCCAACAATCCAGTATTTCATTCAAGAACAAAGCATATTGAGGTCAGACATCATTTTATCAGGGATCACATTCAGAAAGGTAATGTGGAGGAAACTTTTATTTCCACTAATGAATATCTTGCAGACATTTTCACCAAACCTTTTGATGAAACCAGGTTTAATTACCTTGTCAGCGAGCTGGGCATGTTAAACAAGAGTGACTAAGTGTCCTCAAAGGTCTAAAACTTTGTATGTCTCACACTGCTCAAGTTTCTTAGAACAGCTTAGACAGAACAGGTTATGCATGTTCTGTACTTGGTCATTTTTTTCTGAAAAACTTGAACTGCTTGAGCATATAACAGGTTGAAGAATAACAGCTTGCATGTCAAAGCCTGTTCTGATGGTCTATTCTTCACCCTGCTCACTCCTTCACACTGGTCTACAAGACATTGTCCTGTAACCTGTTCAACTATTGAACACAACCTGATCTTACATTATAGCACAGGTTGAAGGCACAGTGTGAAGAGTGAACAGCTTGAAGATGAACAGCTTGTGATGACCCTACTCATCACAGGTCTGACCAACAGCTTAGACCAACAGTTTTTAACTACCTTTCTTCACAATTAAGTTACTTAATTTTTATTTTTATTTAACTTAATTACTATGGATAATGTGGGTTACGTGTGTTAGTGATTAAAAAGGGCTCAAGTGGTCTGACAAACGGTTTGAAATGGACAACCGTTCCATTTTCCGTTAACGACCTTTTCAAATCAACCGCCCAAATATTTCTCTCTCATACCCACTCACATTCAAATCCTATAAATACCCCCTACTGTTTCATCTTCGTCTTCCTCACTATTTCTAGAAATCCTCAAGAACCCTAAATCGACTAAGTGTCTTCTGCTTCTCAAAATCCCAAACCTTCACAAATGGCTCAAAGAAACAATCCCTTTCTTCCAGTATTCGATGGTGATGATGTTGTGAAACACTCATCAGTTACCACGATGTTGACCATCAAGCCCACCAACTACATTGTCAACCTAACCATTCCCAAAAACTATGTGGGGAAAGGTTATGAACAGATGGTGGAATTTCTAAGAGTTCATCTGCTGAACTATGCAATGACTGCCACTCATGGTGTCCTGTACCAGGAGATGGTGTATGAGTTTTGGTACACCTGTGCTTACAACCCCAACACCAAAGTCATTAAGGGCACTATTCTCAACGGGACTTAGACCATTGAGATAACAACTGGTCTTCTCAGGGAGGTTCTTCATCTGCCAACTGCTGAACCATATGACAAGCCTCAACCTGAAAATGACCAAATGGGGAATTTGCTACGCTTCTGTGGTGTAGCTGAACCCAAAATTGGAGCTACGCTGTTCAAGAAGGATCTGTCTCCTACCTACAGTTTTCTATTTGCCTCAGTGGTGATGTGCTTCGTAAGTAAGGTTGGCTCATTTGACCAACTGAGCCGTCATGAAGTTCCCATCTTTCTACAACTGGTGGATGGGACTACAATAGACATGGCACAGTGGATTTTTCTGAATTTGAGGAACCTGGTACAATAAGAAAATCGTCCAGCTGCTGTTCGGTATCCAAAGTTTCTGGGCCTCATCTTCAAGCATCATTGTGGTGAGCCTTTATATAACTCTTAGCCTTTACTTAAGACTGCTACATTCCCTGTAATAGGGAATAGAGTTTTCTATACACCTGTTCTACCCAATGAGACTCCTCTGTCAACACCCATGAGGAGGCTGTTAGGATTGATGGAAGGACCCTCTGATGTGAGAATGGATCCTGAAACTGCTCCCAAGGGAAAATCCAAAGCCAGGGCCAAGCTTGTTAAAAGGACCCTGACAACCACTGAAGTCGGGCCTGTCCACAAGAAGGCCAAAATAGCTCAGCCTTAGTCTGCTACCTTAGCCTCTATGGCTGAGGGGGAGCAGGCTCCTCACCCTGGTTCATTCGTTGAACCTGAAGCCTTTGTGGCTGCTGCCTTTGTGGCATCTGACACCATGGAATAGGCCAACCTCACTGTTCCTGACCATGTCTCACAACCTGTCCAATCTAAACCTCTTTCCCCTCCAACCTCACCCACATCCTATCATATACTATATCATCGCAAATCCATCGCCAAAAATAAACCAGATACCATAACAACCCAAACTAGCCCCTCTGCTCCCTCTCAACAGGGTTCAGTTGAAAAAGAAGCAACCCCTGCTGCCTCTCCTATTTTGGGAGAAGGTTCAGCACACTTGGAGCCTGCTTCACTCCATCATGAGTCTACCCAGAGTCAGCCTAGACCCTCTGGTTCCTCACAACAGGAACCAGTTGTACAAACGGAGATAGCCACCTCAACTATTCCAGCGTCCCAACAGGCTGAGAATATTGAAAGACAAGAGTCCTCTCCACTCCATACTGAGTCCACACTGTCCCCACCTCAAACTTCTTTGCACCCTATGTCTGCACGAGGTGTCCACACTGCTGGCTTAGACCAACCAGCAGATCAGCCTCAATCTTCTACTCCCTATGATACAGCTGTTCAACACCAAATAGCTTCTGAGGGACGAACTACCCAACCTGATGAACCTTAGGGAACATACCATCCCTTGGGTGTGGCTGCCCCCTCTATGCAAACTCCATCAGCAGGTTTCACCACTGCTGATGTTGAAATGCAAGTTCCATCTCCCCATGATGAGGTACTGTTAAACCAAGGTTGTGCAGAGGGAACAACCACTGGCCTTAATGAGGATGCTGCAAAACAAGCAGTGTTTGAAAGGCTACCAAACTCTACCCCCCCTCCTGATGATGCAGCTACTGCCACTGCTGAAGGACCCATCGACCCCTCCAAGCTGGGCCACCTTACTTTTGCCCAGACTATGGAGCTTCTTTCTACCATACCCTCTCCATCTCAATCACATCACCATACACCAGCCTCATCCTCTTCATCACCATCTACTCACTCCAAACAATCCACTCATACACCTCCATCCCCTAAAGACCTGCCTTTGAAGGATCAACTTTCCTTGCTAACCAACAAAGTTAGTTCTTTAGAAACCTCCATATCCTCTCTACCTTCTCTTATTTCAGACTCTGTGTCTGAACAGCTTAAGGGATTCTTTGATTTTTTTAAGAATTCCATCCCAGTCACTCCACCAACTGACAACACCTCACAGCTGCTTGCACTCTCTGCACAGCTGCAAACTGTCTCCACCTCCCTATCCTCAATTCTTTCACTCCAACAGGACTCTATGTCCTCACTGAAAGCTATTTCTCAACAGCTGTCATCTCTCCTAACTTCTTGCATTTCCACATTTCCTGCCACTCTGGCCAGTTTGAATACACTTATTGGTTCTCTATCCAATTCTGTGTCATCAAACCTTGCTGATGTGCAAGATTCTCTTGAACTACATCTTGCACAGCTTCAAAGTTTGCTGTTCAGAGCTTCTGATAGAGAAAACATCATTAAGCTGACTTCCCTTGCTGATACCCAAACCTCTTCTCTTCAAACCTGTCTTTCCCAACTTGCAGAGGTGAAGGATAACCTGGCTTTCTTAGTGACTAGCCTGGTTGGCCCCAAGCCTGTTGCCAAAACTGCTGGCAAGCCTGCTGACTATGTGTCTTCAGGCAGACCGGGTGTTGAAGGTGCTGGTACTTCTCCTTCAAAGGGGGAGAAGTCATCTGCCTCGAAGACTAAGTCTAAGGGGGAGAAAACTTCTTCTCCTAAGGAGAAATCAGTACCTACAACACCCACTGGTCAACCAGCAGGGACATCAACTACAGGTACAATGGAAGGTGCTTCCCAAGCTGCTCAGCCTACTCAGGCTGAATCTCCAAACCCTGCTCAGTCTAAGAGGGAGGAATTCATTCCTGAGGACAGGCCAAGCAACAGTAGGAGGCATCTAATTTTACAAGAAGAAAAAGAAGAAGAGGAGGAATTTCCTGAAGCTGCTATTATTACAGTTGCTAAAGGAAAAGAAAAAGCAGCAATTGATCCTCAACAGCAGAATGCAGCAGAGCTCAAATTTCACAAGGCTAGGGCTAAGGAAATGGGTCTTCCTATGCACAAATACTTTGAGTTCAGAGAAGAACAACTTCAAGCCCTGGAAGCTCTAAGGAAAGAAGAAGCATCTGCTAAAGCTGCTAAATCTTTTGCTTTCCAAGAGGCAAGAAAAATCAAAATGCCCTCTATGGATGTGCAAAAGAAACTAATGGAAGTTGCTAAGGGATCAGCAGGAGAGAAGGAAGTAGAAAAAGAAAAGGGTGCTCAGGTCTTAGTGACCAAAACACAAGTGCCCTTTGCTAGAGCCCAATTTCATTTTGACAACTTGGCAAGGAAAAAGTTTCAGAATGTTGCTGATAGAAGGCTTGCCAAGGAAGAAATTGTCAAAGTTGTTCCCATATCAAGAAAAGGCAGTCAGTGGAAATTGAAAATAACCAGGATGGGTGCAACAGGCCCAGAACTGGACACTTCTGACTACACAGATGTTGCACAGATGGGGTATAGGGAATGGGTTGAGTTGGAAGTTGCTCTGAGTGAGTCTAAGTCAGAAATGGCTAAGACTGTCAGAGCATATGTCAAGAAGCTGATGGAGAGAGTGAAGGATCTTGGACTGATCTCAAAAGAAGTTAGTGAGGGTCTCTATGTGACACAACCCAAAATAAAGGCCAGGAGGACAAGGAAGGATACTGAGCTTGAACAACTCCTCATCTTAATTGAACAGGGTGACTATGCTGTTGAGATGAAGGACCCATCGACCCCTCCAAGCTGGGCCACCTTAATTTTGCCTAGACTATGGAGCTTCTTTCTACCATACCCACTCCATCTCAATCACATCACCATACACCAGCCTCATCCTCATCATCACCATCTACTCAATCCACTCATACACCTCCATCCCCTAAAGAGCTGCCTTTGAAGGATCAACTTTCCATGCTGACCAACAAAGTTGGTTCTTTAGAAACCTCTATATCCTCTCTACCTTCTCTTATTTCAGACTCTGTGTCTGAACAGCTTAAGGGATTCTTTGATTTTTTTAAGAATTCCATCCCAGCCACTCCACCAACTGACAACACCTCACAGCTACTTGCACTCTTTGCACAGCTGCAAATTGTCCCCACCTCCCTATCCTCAATTCTTTCACCCCAACAGGACTCTGTGTCCTCACTGACAGCTATTTCTCAACAGCTGTCATCTCTCCTAACTTCTTGCAATTCCACACTTCCTGCCACTCTGGCCAGTTTGAATACACTTATTGGTTCTCTATCCAATTCTGTGTCATCAAACCTTGCTGATGTGAAAGATTCTCTTGAACTACATCTTGCACAGCTTCAAAGTTTGCTGTTCAGAGCTTCTGATAGAGAAAACATCATTAGGCTGACTTCCCTTGCTGATACCCAAACCTCTTCTCTTCAAACCTGTCTTTCCCAACTTGCAGAGGTGAAGGATAACCTGGCTTTCTTAGTGACTAGCCTGGTTGGCCCCAAGCCTGTTGCCAAAACTGCTGGCAAGCCTGCTGACTATGTGTCTTCAGGCAGACCGGGTGTTGAAGGTGCTGGTACATCTCCTTCAAAGGGGGAGAAGTCATCTGCCTCGAAGACTAAGTCTAAGGGGAGAAAACTTCTTCTCCTAAGGAGAAATCAGTACCTACAACACCCACTGGTCAACCAGCAGGGACATCAACTACAGGTACAATGGAAGGTGCTTCCCAAGCTGCTCAGCCTACTCAGGCTTAATCTCCAAACCCTGCTCAGTCTAAGAGGGAGGAATTCATTCCTGAGGACAGGCCAAGCAACAGTAGGAGGCATCTAATTTTACAAGAAGAAGAAGAAGAAGAGGAGGAATTTCCTGAAGCTGCTATTATTACAGTTGCTAAAGGAAAAGAAAAAGCAGCAATTGATCCTCAACAGCAGAATGCAGCAGAGCTCAAATTTCACAAGGCCAGGGCTAAGGAAATGGGTCTTCCTCTGCACAAATACTTTAAGTTCAGAGAAGAACAACTTCAAGCCCTGGAAGCTCTAAGGAAAGAAGAAGCATCTGCTAAAGCTGCTAAATCTTTTGCTTTCCAAGAGGCAAGAAAAATCAAAATGCCCTCTATGGATGTGCAAAAGAAACTAATGGAAGCTGCTAAGGGATCAGCAGGAGAGAAGGAAGTAGAAAAAGAAAAGGGTGCTCAGGTCTCAGTGACCACAACACAAGTGCCCTCTGCTAGAGCCCAATTTCATTTTGACAACTTGGCAAGGAAAAAGTTTCAGGATGTTGCTGATAGAAGGCTTGCCAAGGAAGCAATTGTCAAAGCTGTTCCCATATCAAGAAAAGGCAGTCAGTGGAAATTGAAAATAACCAGGATGGGTGCAACAGGCCCAGAACTGGACACTTCTGACTACACAGATGTTGCACAGATGGGGTATAGGGAATGGGTTGAGTTGGAAGTTGCTCTGAGCGAGTCTAAGTCCGAAATGGCTAGGACTGTCAGAGCATATGTCAAGAAGCTGATGGAGAGAGTGAAGGATCTTGGACTGATCTCAAAAGAAGTTAGTGAGGGTGTCTATGTGACACAACCCAAAATAAAGGCCAGGAGGACAAGGAAGGATACTGAGCTTGAACAACTCCTCATCTTAATTGAACAGGGTGACTATGTTGTTGAGATGAAGGACCCATCGACCACTCCAAGCTGGGCCACCTTAATTTTGCCTAGACTATGGAGCTTCTTTCTACCATACCCACTCCATCTCAATCACATCACCATACACCAGCCTCATCCTCATCATCACCATCTTCTCACTCCAAACAATCCATTCATACACCTCCATCCCCTAAAGACCTGCCTTTGAAGGATCAACTTTCCATGCTGACCAACAAAGTTGGTTCTTTAGAAACCTCTATATCCTCTCTACCTTCTCTTATTTCAGACTCTGTGTCTGAACAGCTTAAGGGATTCTTTGATTTTTTTAAGAATTCCATCCCAGCCACTCCACCAACTGACAACACCTCATAGCTACTTGCACTCTCTGCACAGCTGCAAATTGTCCCCACCTCCCTATCCTCAATTCTTTCACTCCAACAGGACTCTGTGTCCTCACTGACAGCTATTTCTCAACAGCTGTCATCTCTCCTAACTTCTTGCAATTCCACACTTCCTGCCACTCTGGCCAGTTTGAATACACTTATTGGTTCTCTATCCAATTCTGTGTCATCAAACCTTGATGATGTGCAAGATTCTCTTGAACTACATCTTGCACAGCTTCAAAGTTTGTTGTTCAGAGTTTCTGATAGAGAAAACATCATTAAGCTTACTTCCCTTGCTGATACCCAAACCTCTTCTCTTCAAACCTGTCTTTCCCAACTTGCAGAGGTGAAGGACAACCTGGCTTTCTTAGTGACTAGCCTGGTTAGCCCCAAGCCTGTTGCCAAAACTGCTGGCAAGCCTGCTGACTATGTGTCTTCAGGCAGACCGGGTGTTGAAGGTGCTGGTACATCTCCTTCAAAGGGGGAGAAGTCATCTGCCTCGAAGACTAAGTCTAAGGGGGAGAAAACTTCTTCTCCTAAGGAGAAATCAGTACCTACAACACCCACTGGTCAACCAGCAGGGACATCAACTACAGGTACAATGGAAGGTGCTTCCCAAGCTGCTCAGCCTACTCAGGCTGAATCTCCAAACCCTGCTCAGTCTAAGGGGCAGGAATTCAATCCTGAGGACAGGCCAAGCAGCAGGAGGAGGCATCTAATTTTACAAGAAGAAGAAGAAGAAGAGGAGGAATTTCCTGAAGCTGCTATTATTACAGTTGCTAAAGGAAAAGAAAAAGCAGCAATTGATCCACAACAGCAGAATGCAGCAGAGCTCAAATTTCACAAGGCCAGGGCTAAGGAAATGGGTCTTCCTATGCACAAATACTTTGAGTTCAGAGAAGAACAACTTCAAGCCCTGGAAGCTCTAAGGAAAGAAGAAGCATCTGCTAAAGCTGCTAAATCTTTTGCATTCCAAGAGGCAAGAAAAATCAAAATGCCCTCTATGGATGTGCAAAAGAAACTAATGGAAGCTGCTAAGGGATCAGCAGGAGAGAAGGAAGCAGAAAAAGAAAAGGGTGCTCAGGTCTCAGTGACCAAAACACAAGTGCCTTCTGCTAGAGCCCAATTTCATTTTGACAACTTGGCAAGGAAAAAGTTTCAGGATGTTGCTGATAGAAGGCTTGCCAAGGAAGCAATTGTCAAAGCTGTTCCCATATCAAGAAAAGGCAGTCAGTGGAAATTGAAAATAACCAGGATGGGTGCAACAGGCCCAGAACTGGACACTTCTGACTACACAGATGTTGCACAGATGGGGTATAGGGAATGGGTTGAGTTGGAAGTTGCTCTAAGCGAGTCTAAGTCAGAAATGGCTAAGTCTGTCAGAGCATATGTCAAGAAGCTGATGGAGAGAGTGAAGGATCTTGGACTGATCTCAAAAGAAGTTAGTGAGGGTGTCTATGTGACACAATCCAAAATAAAGGCCAGGACGACAAGGAAGGATACTGAGCTTGAACAACTCCTCATCTTAATTGAACAGGGTGACTATGCTGTCGAGATGAAGGACCCATCGACCCCTCCAAGCTGGGCCACCTTACTTTTGCCTAGACTATGGAGCTTCTTTCTACCATACCCACTCCATCTCAATCACATCACCATACACCAGCCTCATCCTCATCATCACCATCTACTCACTCCAAACAAACCACTCATACACCTCCATCCCCTAAAGACCTGCATTTGAAGGATCAACTTTCCTTGCTGACCAACAAAGTTGGTTCTTTAGAAACCTCTATATCCTCTCTACCTTCTCTTATTTCAGACTCTGTGTCTGAACAGCTTAAGGGATTCTTTGATTTTTTTAAGAATTTCATCCCAGCCACTCCACCAACTGACAACACCTCACAGCTGCTTGCACTCTCTGCACAGCTGCAAACTGTCTCCACCTCCCTATCCTCAATTCTTTCACTCCAACAGGACTCTGTCTCCTCACTTACAGCTATTTCTCAACAGCTGTCATCTCTCCTAACTTCTTGCAATTCCACACTTCCTGCCACTCTGGCCAGTTTGAATACACTTATTGGTTCTCTATCCAATTCTGTGTCATCAAACCTTGCTGATGTGCAAGATTCTCTTGAACTACATCTTGCACAGCTTCAAAGTTTGCTGTTCAGAGCTTCTGATAGAGAAAACATCATTAAGCTGACTTCCCTTGCTGATACCCAAACCTCTTCTCTTCAAACCTGTCTTTCCCAACTTGCAGTGGTGAAGGACAACCTGGCTTTCTTAGTGACTAGCCTGGTTGGCCCCAAGCCTGTTGCGAAAACTGCTGGCAAGCCTGCTGACTATGTGTCTTCAGGCAGACCAGGTGTTGAAGGTGCTGGTACATCTCCTTCAAAGGGGGAGAAGTCATCTGCCTCGAAGACTAAGTCTAAGGGGGAGAAAACTTCTTCTCCTAAGGAGAAATCAGTACCTACAACACCCACTGGTCAACCAGCAGGGACATCAACTACAGGTACAATGGAAGGTGCTTCCCAAGCTGCTCAGCCTACTCAGGCTGAATCTCCAAACCCTGCTCAGTCTAAGGGGCAGGAATTCAATCCTGAGGACAGGCCAAGCAGCAGGAGGAGGCATCTAATTTTACAAGAAGAAGAAGAAGAAGAGGAGGAATTTCCTGAAGCTGCTATTATTACAGTTGCTAAAGGAAAAGAAAAAGCAGCAATTGATCCACAACAGCAGAATGCAGCAGAGCTCAAATTTCACAAGGCCAGGGCTAAGGAAATGGGTCTTCCTATGCACAAATACTTTGAGTTCAGAGAAGAACAACTTCAAGCCCTGGAAGCTCTATGGAAAGAAGAAGCATCTGCTAAAGCTGCTAAATCTTTTGCTTTCCAAGAGGCAAGAAAAATCAAAATGCCCTCTATGGATGTGCAAAAGAAACTAATGGAAGCTGCTAAGGGATCAGCAGGAGATAAGGAAGCAGAAAAAGAAGAGGGTGCTCAGGTCTCAGTGACCAAAACACAAGTGCCCTCTGCTAGAGCCCAATTTCATTTTGACAACTTGGCAAGGAAAAAATTTCAGGATGTTGCTGATAGAAGGCTTGCCAAGGAAGCAATTGTCCAGCTGTTCCCATATCAAGAAAAGGCAGTCAGTGGAAATTGAAAATAACCAGGATGGGTGCAACAGGCCCAGAACTGGACACTTATGACTACACTGATGTTGCACAGATGGGGTATAGGGAATGGGTTGAGTTGGAAGTTGCTCTGAGCGAGTCTAAGTCAGAATTGGCTAACACTGTCAGAGCATATGTCAAGAAGCTGATGGAGAGAGTGAAGGATCTTGGACTGATCTCAAAAGAAGTTAGTGAGGGTGTCTATGTGACACAACCCAAAATAAAGGCCAGGAGGAAAAGGAAGGATACTGAGCTTGAACAACTCCTCATCTTAATTGAACAGGGTGACTATGCTGTTGAGATGAAAGGAATTGATTACAGCCTGCCTAGTGGAGTAGAGTTTGAAGAAGGCAAAATAATTGAAGAGCCTGAGTTGGGGGCATTTTTTGTAGATCCCTTAACACAGAAGAAATGCTTTCAGAGAGCATCAGATCTATACAAGGTGGATCTGAGACAGCTTGTAGCTTTCAGACTTGCAGCTTCATTTAGGCAATCAAGCAGGTGGAGAGCAGCCGTCTGGGATCAGCTCAGAGGCTTTAATGAAAGAGGTGAACTTCAAGATCCCAAGTTTATGATCATCAGAGTTGAAGTCCAAGAATTGGAAGATACAAGGGAGGAACTTGAAAAGATATTTGAAGGACCATCACCACTGGAGTAAAGTCCATCTACCATCAGGGTAGGTGAAGAATGGAAGTTGTCCATCTATTGGACAAGCTTGCCATTATCTGCTCCAAACACCAACAGTCCAAAACCTGTTGTACATTAGTTGTACTTTAATTGCATAAGTTGTAATTTTTTATTTACATTAGTTGTTGTTGGGAATTCGTATAGTTTTTCGTAAAAACAAAAACATTAATCATATTAATGCACAGCGGAAGCTTTTAAAAATCACGAATTCCGTACACGGATCATCAAGTAAAACATAAGATAAGTAAACGAGAAAGCAATAAAAATTTGTACCTTTGTATTCTATGACAAGAATACACGAATGAGATGCTCTCGGTATCCACCGGTAATGACACGGTCGAGCGGCGCCAAGTATGTAATCGAACTCACGAAGAACGGGAAAACCAAACACGTAATTGCGTGTTTGGTTCGTACGGCCAAGCACACCACACACACACAAACACCTTCAAGTGTGTGTGTGTGCGGCGGCTCCTCATCTCACATAGGTCACACACATCAAATGTATATATATCACTATCTTTCCATGGGCCGTATGTAATTATATATATATATATATATATATATATATATATATATATATTATTAATTAAGAGTTTTAGTTTTAATCAAACTCTAATATAATAATATAATATATATCTTAATAATTATCTTTATTATTTAAACCTTATATAATTATCTCTATAATTATATACCCTTTAAATAATATTAATCTTTTATATATTATCTAATAATATATAAATGACCAGATAATTATTTATAATTATCTCTTATTTATTTGTTTATAATTATCCATCCAATTATCTAATAATTGATGATAATATTAATTCAAATAAATGCATCTTTTATTTAATATCCAATAATAAATAAAAGACTAGATAATTATTTAATTATCATACAATGACAATTAAATTACTACAATATCTAATATTGCACTTTTAGTCCCCGTACTTTGAGATATAATTAATCACACATTAATTTAATTTCAATGATCATTTCGTGTCATAAATAATATCAAATATTATTTATTCAATCGTTTAATTGCATCTTCTCAGTTGTGCTCATCGGTGTGACCCTTAAGTGTTTTATGAAATCAGCCATGATGCAGTAGTAATGTCATCTTTACACACCATATACTAACATACTCCCACTTGTGTAAGACGACATAATGTCCTGCAACATGCGCCTAAAGGAGGTCATGGCTAGACACTTTAGGCAACCAAGGTCATAAAAACTCTGACTCCCATTCGCGCATTCTTGTTGAAACAGCCTTCCAAAAAGAAATTTAGGTTATATCCCACGCATCGCGATATTTCAATGTGAAAGCTAGGCATGGATTAGATCAACCGTAGCAAACATGATTATGTTTCTCGACTCCCTGATCTCATACTGAACTGTAACAGACAGAGTAGAACGCATCAGTTCTGTCCGAGCATGGCCATGCATTTCTGTCAGTATCGATCGTCGAGGGGCCCAGAAATATCTCTTCTTAGTTAAAAGAAGGTGCAAATCCCATCTTGACTATCTAGGCCTCCAGCACGACTCCCACTGCAACCAGCCTCGAACCGTTATGATCACCCAGTTACGGATGACGTTAGGTTAGGCCAAATGTACAGCAGCACTCGCACTAAAGTACGTAGACATCTCAGGTACTAAGGATTACCTTTTTTAGACGACTCATGACTATGATCCACAAAGTGGTCTCAATCGGTGCGTCAATCCAATATTTGTTCGCAACAAATACCGGTGAATTTGGTCCAACCTTTGCTATATTCATCACCCATGAATATCAACCAAAAACCACAGTAGCCTTTTAATTCTCGTTGTGGTTCCCACGACAACAAGCAGCTATGGAATAGTTTTAGAATAACTTCAAATTTATTCTTGGATTTCTAAAACATGCAAAATAGAACGACATTAAAGATATCATGTTGATCTCCTTTATCTCAATAAACACAACATGACTTCCATCAATTTAATGCTACTGTTCCTTTATCAAATGTAACGGTAACACGATCTATCGAAAAATTAATTTCAGACATGATCTTAGTGGGAGTGTTCTCTAGTTAACTGACTTAACTTCCATTACCGTTTATCTTTGAAAAATTACACTAGTTATTTATTACAACTTTTTGTAATATTATTCAGACTGAATCTGAATCTCCGTACAAATTTATATCCATTATCTTTAGAGGAACTGGTAAATCACTCATGAAGACACCAGGATTAAAATTTAGGAGCTCTAGCAATTCAGATTAATTGCTACTAGTGATACGTTTAGATGTTTAGTCTTGAATATGACAGTATGCGGTTTATCTATATCTTAACAAATATCTTTAATAACATTGTGTTCTACATTTGTGATATGTATCCATAACCACCAGAACCTGGTTATCGACAACATTTTGTTGTAGTGGTCCGTCAAGTTTGCCGACGAGTGTTTAAACAAGTCAAATGCTATTACTTGACTAACCACCACACAAGTTGTATACATTTCACATGTAATTTTATAAAATGCGATTACTTCTTGTCTAAACAATCCTGACTTCTCAAGTCTAATTATTTCTGACAAGTGAAGTGAATTAACCTCCATGTAACTCCTTTACATTTAATTCTGCATTTTATTAGTTTCATCTATATAATCATAGGTGACTATCCAACTCATATAATCTCTTGAACAAGCTTTCAAGAATTAACAAGTTCAATGAAACTGCATTTGAACACTTGAACAATTTACACAACAATATGGTAACCCTTTTTATCTGAATATGACTACTAGCTTGTCCAATCTCCATTGACAAGTTACTATTCAAGTTCCACTTGAATCAATAGTCTATAATCATGGTTTAGTAATCATAAACAATAGGAATTTCAAGCAACAAATTTTTAACTCCAAAAATTCTTTATTTATCCCAAAAATACTTGCAAGAAATTCAATCAATTGTATACTACACCATGATAAACTATTGATGACATGAAAATAGTGTCCAGCAGAGTATTCTCTAAGATGTCTCTATGCTCCCACTGAATCTGTCATCTTTTTTCACTTCATTTTAGTCATTGCAGACATTATGCATGAAACTTTGTTCAATTGGGTATCACATATCCAAGAACAATAGAATTGACTGATTCAGATACACGAAGTCTCAATGCGGTCAACCTTGACCATTTCCAAGTACTTGGGACAATTCCTTTCCCAGTGCCCAGTTTCCTAGCACTCAAAGAAATTGTCATCCATGAATTTGACTTCTCTGGTTCTAGGTTTTAGCTACTTGTTAGCTTTAACCTCTGGCTTGAAAACTTACATTCCTCTCCGTCTCTTTCCCTATATTCTCTCCTCAATCACTCCCTCAGCAGTCTATAGCATCCGATGTAGCCCACTGATCATCTTCTCCGTGCATATTGTAACAAATTACAAATTGCAAAAATTCCTTCAATAAGGAATTGAGAATTAAATTCGTGGTCATGTCCTGTGACACGGGTAACCCAAGTCTGCTAAGATGATCCAGATAACCTTTCATCTTCAGCGCATGGGATCTAACAGTTGTTCCTTCTGCCATTCTTCAGGAGCTCAGAGCCCTTGTTGTATATCTTTCTCAGTCCTGAGTCTGGAACATATCCTTTAGCTGGCGATACATCTGTCAAGCTGAGACGTCCATAAGGCTAGTCCGCAGCTCAGATGTCATGGTCGCTAGCATTAGACAGGCCACATTGACCGAATCCTCAGAGTGCTTCTTGTGGAGATTTATCTCCTCAACTGTAGCAGTCTCTACAGGAGCAGGTTCTGGTGCCCTTTCCAGAATATACGACTTTCACCCTGTACTCAGAACATTTGTCAGATTTTACTCCCAGTTCAGGAAGTTGCCTCTTTTGAGTTCTCCATATCCCGAATGGACCTCAAAGTAGCAACATGTGCTTTTGGGGAGAATTTTCAAGTGGGAAAATGATATTTGACGTTATCATTGTTGTTGTTACTGTTATTGTCATTGTTATTATTAAACCGCTTCTACCTCTGTCTTTTTCAACCATCTTAAACAATTTTTCAAAAAACAGTATTTGATTAACCATTAATAAATCAATAACCCAAAATTTAAAAAATGATTTATTAATCCTAAGAACCATTTTACTTATTCATGCACCCAACGAAGGCTGAACCTACATGAATAAGCTACTCAGGCAGACAACTTATTACCAATTACAACCCCTTTGCAACTCTTAGATCTTTTGAGATCTTTAATTTCTTAAATTGATCATGTTTAATCTCATCCACACCTTGGGCAACAGTCTTACTGAGGAACCACCACTGACACACACCATATAACAACTGCAAGTCACTGGCCCAAGTCTCACTTAGGATCCGCAGTGCTTACCTCACAGCTCTCCGAGTTTGCGGCGTAAGCACCCAACAAAGGCTGAACCTACTTACGACGAACGGTCACCGTGAGTGCCACTATATGGACGGTGTGTTGTGTCAGATTTTTAATTTGGGTTTATAACCAGTTTCTTACCAAGAACTAGTGGCCAGTCAGGTTAGTCTGCGGGCAGGATCCTTTCGGTTCTAAACCTTTTGGAAATTCCACAGCCCGAGCAAGACTGTCCTAGACACCACCTATTCTGGTGAACAATCTAGTTAATGTACCAGTTTTAAGAATTTCAACTCTTTGATCATATGACATTTTAAAATAAATCTCCTTTTATTTGAAAAACTAATTTCATAAAAATGTCGTAATTAACACCTGACAAAATAATTAAAGTTTCCAATTTAAACTTCCTTTTAAATACTTTAATTTTTCATAAAAAATGATTGTAGTTTTGATTTCTTTTATTTATCTACTTTGTCACCACAACCACGCAGATATAAATAAAGCATAAAGAAATAAAACATGCAATCACATATTTATCTACTTTGGTTTCCGAGAGCCATACGGACAAACCAATTAGGTCAAAAAACTAAGGGACAAAATCAACACACAAGGCAAGAAGATTGAACTCTTTCAGCTCCCACTAGCCTCAGCATCCGATGATGTCTCCGAGTGTCCTTGATGGATGACCTCCTTCTTGATGGACATCTTCGCCAAGATTTTTTACATGATTTAATCTAAATACATTTGCCTATTTTCTAATCTATTACAGATTACATCATAAAACCCGGGATTCCAATGGCACGCAGGCCTTCCCAAAAATATAACCAATAATAAAATAGCAAACATTGAGATTAAACAACCAACCATCACAAACAAGGGGTCTCAAGGCTCGGCTATGTCACAAACATAAATAAAGCAGTAAAGCATACTAATAATCCAGAATTTATTTTCATCTTTACATGAAAATAAATCCAAAACCAATTAATCCACCATTAATTGAAGTAATCATGTCCAATATCGTTCTTAAATTTAATACGGTTCGTAAACTCGAAATTTATTAACACTTTCCGTAATTAGAAACTTTTTCCCGAAAAATTTTAAATTTAATTCCATCTTTGCATTATCTTTTGATTCATAACTATACTTTTCTTAAAATACAATTAACAATTCAAACACCTTTGAAACTAAAACTTACTATTTTAAGAAACTTTTTATTAAACAACCTTTAATAAATATAGTTTTATTTTCAAATAATATTGATAAATAATTCAAACTTCCTTTAAATAATTATCAATTAACTATTATTTAATTGAAACACTTTTCAAAATAAATAATTAAACTTTATTTAAAATGTCAATTTTCTAGATAAACAATTTTACCAATAAAATATTTCTTTTAAAATATTTAAAGAAAATTGACCATCTTTAAATAATACCAAAAACTTTTCTTTATGGTTTTAAACGATTTCTACCAAAAACGTTAATGTCGAGATCAAATCTCAAAACATTAAACCATGACCGAGCATGAAACTCAAAGTCACGATTTCATCAATTTGAAAACAGAATCCCTAAATTAAACTCCCTTTAATTTAATAATGCATTTTATGGAACTAAATATTAAATGCATAAATTAAATCACCATTAATTTTAATTTCAACATTAAAACTAAGTTTTTAATAAAAACCGATTTAATTTAAACGACGAATTACCGGAAAACGGAAACGAACCAACTTAGTTAACCGACTCATACTCGGGTTCAATAACCCATATGAACCGAAAATAAGTAGGGTATCAAACCATTTGACGGCTGAAATTAATCGAAGCCATTAATCAATTCACTTTGATTACTTCGATTTCCATATTCCAATTAATCGTTTAATTATCGAATCGAAAAATATTTAAACCGATTTGCGAATTTTATAAAAAAACTAACTTAGTCACAAATGTTTAAAATTAATAACCAAACACTTTTGATTTATTAATTCGATTTTAACGCATTTAATTTAATCGTTCGAGTTTAACCGTGAATTAAACGACATGACGGAACAAATAATCCATCACTTCGTTTACCACATCACAACCGAGAGGTCATGGGTCTCAACCCATGGCCGTAATCTCTAGGTTTGATTTCACGAACCGAAACGTTTAATTTTTCGACTTTTAATCAATTAACACTTTTAAACAATCAAACATCAACTAAATAAAACGAACTAAGGTTTCAAAATCCTGAGTTCCGAAAAACTCCAAGGTTGGCCGAGAATCACCATAAGGTTTCCAAAAACTTTTGGTCGATTTTCTCCAAGCCAAATCAAAACCTTAAACATTTTAATTATTGATTTCGACCGTTTAAACAATTTTAATTATTAAAAATCGAAACTTTAAGATCGTTGGACATAAATACTCGAATAATTCTATCATTATGTTACTTGAGATGGCTCTGATACCACTGTTGGGAATTCATATAGTTTTTCGTAAAAACAAAAACATTAATTATATTAACGCACATCGGAATCTTTTAAAAATCACGAATTCCATACAAGGATCATCAAGTAAAGCATAAGATAAGTAAACAAGAAAGCAATAAAAATTCGTACCTTTGTATTCTATGACAAGAATACACGAATGAGATGCTCTCGGTATCCACCGGTGATGACACGGTCGAGCGGCGCCAAGTATGCAATCGAACACACGAAGAACGGGAAAACCAAACACGTAATTGCGTGTTTGGTTCGTACGACCAAGCACACCACACACACACAAACACCTTCAAGTGTGTGTGTGTGCGGCGGCTCCTCATCTCACATAGGTCACACACATCAAATGTATATATATCACTATCTTTCCAGGGGCCGTATGTAATTATATATATATATTATTAATTAAGAGTTTTAGTTTTAATCAAACTCTAATATAATAATATAATATATATCTTAATAATTATCTTTATTATTTAAACCTTATATAATTATCTCTATAATTATATATCCTTTAAATAATATTAATCTTTTATACATTATCTAATAATATATAAATGACCAGATAATTATTTATAGTTATCTCTTATTTATTTGTTTATAATTATCCATCCAATTATCTTATAATTGATGATAATATTAATTCAAATACATGCATCTTTTATTTAATATCCAATAATAAATAAAAGACTAGAGAATTATTTAATTATCATCCAATGACAATTAAATTACTACAATATCTAATATTGCACTTTTAGTTCTCGTACTTTGAGATATAATTAATCACACATTAATTTAATCTCAATGATCATTTCGTGTCATAAACAATATCAAATATTATTTATTCAATCGTTTAATTGCATCTGCTCAGTTGTGCTCATCGGTGTGACCCTTAAGTGTTTTATGAAATCAGCCATGATGCAGTAGTAATGTCATCTTTACACACCATATACTAACAGTTGTAATATACATTAGTACATTAGTTGTACTTTTGTAAAAACATGTGTTGTTTTATGAAGTCAAGAATCAGTGTATATATAAACTGATCTTTTACTTTACTTTGATGTTGTAATTTTATTTCAGTAAATGTACTGTAAAAATATATAGTGATTTTTGATAAGGCCAGCTTAGACTGGTTATTCCAAATAGGGGGAGATTGTTAGGCACAAAAAGGCCTCAGTCAAACCTGTTCTGCATCTAAGGGGGAGATTCTTAATCAAACCTGTTGATGCACTCGAAAGGTATAATTTAAGGCCTGTTTATGCCTTATTGAAACCTGTAAAGTGATTTGCAATATCAGTTAAAGCTGTTCTATGTGTTGCATGTGTTGCAACAAAGGCAGTTTGTCCAAGCTGTTCTATCTGCTGAACAGGCTGGACATAAACTGTCTACGCTGCTCTACACTGGTGAGCAGCTTGGGCAGTTTACAAGTGTTCTGTTCTTTGTGAACAGATGCTATTCTATGTGAACAGGCTATAACATTT
Organism: Centrapalus pauciflorus; assembly: GCA_020465985.1. Lineage (NCBI taxonomy): Eukaryota > Viridiplantae > Streptophyta > Magnoliopsida > Asterales > Asteraceae > Centrapalus > Centrapalus pauciflorus. Next base: position 61,160 of record JAANYP010004030.1, read on the forward strand.
TATGGAATATGTTTCCAAGTCCTCATGTATTGTTTTTGTCTACAAGATCAGTTTACAAAGTCGAAGACAAAGTGGAAAACAGAACTGCTCAGCCTGCCCAAGCTGTTCTGTCACATGAAGACAAAAGGATATTTGAAAAAGGGTGACAGACCTTTTCTTATATCAAAGTAGGCCTTAACAAAGGAAGAAAGACGCAAAGTTGACATTCCTTATTTAGTTAAAGCTTATGCAACAGTAGACAAAGAGAAAAGACAAAAGTTCTGCAACATGAAGGCATGTCTGCTTTTCAGAATGTGCAGAAAAGTTATGTTGTCTTTTCAACAAGACATTCCACCTTTTTCCTTTCGTCCAATTAAGAAGCTTCACTTAGATCCTCTAAGTGAGTATAAAAGGAAACTTCCATGGATTGAAAGATCAAGCAGAAAGCTAAGTGCTGAGCCAAGAGTGTGAAATCAGAATGTGCATTAGAGTGTGTCTTTTCATGCATGCAAGTCTAATTGAATAAAACAGTGCTTTGTGCTTAAGCTGTTCTTATTCAAGCTGTCCTTCTGAGTCTTGTAAACACAGTGAGTGATTCTTAGTGAGTGTATTCATTTTAACTAGTTTGAGTCTGTCTTAGACTAGTTAACATTCTGTTGTATCTGTCATCTCAGCTTGAACCTTTCCACAGTCAAGCTTGTTTGTAATTAACATTTGTTGATAATACATACAAACATTGAGAAAATAGTGTGTAGTTTTTAAATTGTTGTATTCACCCCCCCTCTACAGCTTCAGGCTATATACTTGGGAAACCTCTCGGGACCTACAAAAACTTATAAAAGTTTCTTAAGATGTCCCATCTTGTTTGTACCCCATTGTTGATGTCACCAATAATTTGATCATTGGGGTGACACCTGAATCAATTAGGATCATGTTTCAAAGAAGATTCTCCTGAATCATTTTCATTTTCATCAGGTCTTGCAGAAAAGCTTTCAAGATTTTCAGACACAAAGTTATCTTGACTCTGTTCACCAATTGAACATGAATCTCTATTGCTAAATACATCAATAGAGGATTCAGGAAAATCGGCATTGATTGGTTCTGGACATGGTGCATTAACTATGTTAGTACACTAATTCACACAGGTGTATGAACATAATCATCATCATGACCATTTTGATTAACAGCTTCCACTCTGGGTGAAGTGGAAGCTTTTGAGTCCTTTTCCTCAACATTCGAATGCATAAGATCATCAAAGCTGAACTCTCTTGAAACTGATTCAGGAATAGCTTCGGGAGAGGCATTCCTAGACTCCCCAAAAGTGACATTGATAGATCCATCTATCACCTTTCTTTTGTAGTTGTATACTCTATAGGCTTTAGAGATAGCAGAATATCCAACAAAGACACCTTCATCAGCTTTCGGTTCAAATTTTACCAGCTGATCCCTCTAATTCAGAATGAGGCAGGGACATCCAAACACATGAAAATAGCTTATATTTGGCCTTCTCCCTTTGATTAACTCATAATGAGTCTTATTGAACCTTTTAACCACTAAGGATATGTTTTGAGTGAAGCAGGCAGTGTTGACAGCTTCAGCCCAAAATGATGAAGGCAAACCTGATGCACACATCATGGTTCCAGCAGCTTCAATGAGGTATGTATTCCTCCTTTCAACAATTCCATTTTGTTTTGGAGTTCTTACAGCTGAAAACTTTTGTGACATTCCTCTTTCTTCATAGAAGTCGTCAAGAGTACTGTTTCTGAATTCTGTACCATGATCACTTCTAAGCTGCTTGATTTGAGCAGAGTTCAGAACCTCCATCTTTTTGATAAATCCAATAATTTCTCTGGCAGGCTCTCTTTTGGTTTCTAGGAAGATCACCCACGTAAACCAGGAGAACTCATCAACCATTACTAGTGTGTATCTTCTACCTCCTAGACTTGGAACATTAACAGGTCCAAACAAGTCCATATGGATTAAGAAAAGAGGACTATCAATAGAAAAATTATGTTTGGATTTAAAAGATGTTTTTCTCTGCTTGGCTTTCTCACAAGCCGTATAGAGATTATCCTTAACAAAAGGTTATAGAAGGCAAACCTGTTACCAACTCTTTCTTTGATTACATTTTTCATTAACTGCTGTCTAGATTCAGAGAGTTGTCTGGATTAAGTAATGGTGACTAGAGAAATTTTATTGGAAAAGACAAAAAGGGGGTAATATTGGAAAATAAATGGTCTAAATGGGGAACACATAGGGTCTCCTGGCTTATTAATTGGGCTGACTGAATTTGAGTTTTTGATTTTAATAAGTCATTATCAAACAAAGCTTATTTCAAAAGGACTGACCGAATTTTTTAGATTAAGCCTAATAAGTTGTTATCAAACAGCCCCTGATATTCTTGAAGTTCAGGTGTGATAGTCTTTTGTGCCATAACCAGTTTACCTCTGCATTGCTCCTTGAGATAAAGCAGGTTTCAGTTGTAGGATCAATAGATTTCATGTCCACAACATATACACCTTTCTTCCTTTGTGCACACAACACAACTTTGCCTTGGGGATCCAGTATGTACCCCAGGTGGTAATCAAAGTTAACCTTGTAGCCAGCATCACACAGTTGGCTAATGCTAACAAGATTATGTTTTAGCCTAGACACATAGGCTACACTTTTGAATATTGCAGCACCAGCTTGAAAGGTTGCATATCCTTCTGTGGATCCCTGAACATTGTCACCAAAGGTGACCTTTGGCCCTTTTTCTAGCCTGAGATCACTCAGCAAACCTTTGGAACCTGTCATGTGGCCTGAGCAGCCGCTGTCCAAGTACCAAACCTGGCTTGGTTGTTTAACCTACAGAGTGCCATGGGAAAATATTAGTTTTTAGGGAAACTCGTCATAAGGATAGGTTATCCTTCTTCATCAACATTTATTGATGGACCCGTTAGATCAACACTGATATTTCCAATTTGGATTTTATCAGCTTCGATACTCTCCCCAATGACCATGTTACTTCCAACGCTACTGGTTTTTGCAATATTGGA
>JAANYP010004031.1:0-156594 GCA_020465985.1 Centrapalus pauciflorus
ACACTCACGTGTTTACAAGAATTAAGGAACAAGCTTGAGGTAAAAACAGCTTAGACAGCTTACAAAGATGTTAGGTTTACAGAAGGACTTAGCAATGCATGAAGATCACATATTCACGTGTCACACATCTGGTTTAAGCACTTGGTACTTTCTTCACCGTCTCTTGTTCGGACGTAGAGCTGCCTCTTTTATACTCACTTAAGGGAGGATCTCAGAGAAACATCTTCAAATTGTGACGAATGAAAAGGAAAGTCTTGTTGAAAAGACAACATAACCTTTTCTGCACTTTTTCTGAAAAGCAGACTTGTCTTCACATGTGCAGAACTTTTGTCTTTTACTTTGTCTACTTGTTGCATTGCCTTTAACCTAATTTAGGAATGTCAACTTTTGCGTCTTTCTTCTTCCCGTGTAAAGGCCTATTTTGTATAAGAAAAAGGTCTGTCAACCCTTTTTCAAATATCCTTTTGTCCTTCATGTTACATAACAAGCCGTGGGCCAGGCTGAGCAGTTCTGTTTTCCACTTTGTCTTCGACTTTGTAAACTGATCTTGCAGCCAAAGACAATACATGAGGACTTGGAAACATATTCCATAAAGTGTTTTAGCCTGTTCACAAAGAACAGGTTCTGTTCACAAAGAACAGAACACTTGAAAAATGCCCAAGCTGCTCACTAGTATAGAGCAGCGTAGACAGTTTATGTCCAGCCTGTTCAGCAGACAGAGCAGCTTGGACAAACTGTCTTAGTTGCAACACATGCAACATATAGAACAGCTTTAGACTGATATTGCAAATCATTTTCAGGTTTCAATAAGGCATATAACAGGCCTTAAATTCAACCTTCAAATGCATCAACAGGTTTGATTATAAAATCTCCCCCTCAGATGTAGAACAGGTTTGACTGAGGCCTTTTTGTGCCTAACAAAAGTTGAAAGAGTGAAGATGAAGTGAAAGGGGGCCAACGATTGGGGGTCTTTGTGACCCCTGATTGGTAAAAACTTTGCAACAAACTACCCTCAAGTTTCTATTGCTTAACTTCAGCCACAATATCTCTTATTCCCTTCCTTTTCATTACTAACATCTAAAAGCATGCTTGAGGCACTTGTACATGGGCTTCAGTGTCTTGTCCTTATGTATAGAAATTTTCAATTAACAAGGGTTTAAGCACATGGTACAAGTAAGCTAAACTTGTGGCTAACAATCCTAAAATAATCTTACTCAAAATGTTGAATTGTAATTCCTTTGGAAATTTAATAGATTTATTTATTACCTTAATTATGAGGATGTTACAGTACACACACACACACACACACACACACACACACACATATATATATATATATATATATATATATATAGAGAGAGAGAGATTGAGGTTCAAATGAGAACTTTTATGCATCGGGGCACCTCGGGGCACTTTTGTGCATCGGATAATCTAACAATGGTGCACAAAGGACATTTTGGTAAAATTAAATATATGAAATTAATTAATTTTTAAATATCATTAAAAGATAATTAGGAGTTACATTTTGAAATAAAATCTCATATTAACTACATTCCTCATTTTCTTCCCCATTTCTCTCTCTCTCTCACTCTCTCTCCCTTTCTCTCTAATTGTGTTCTTCATAATTTTCATAGTGATGATGATTTGAAGACAAAGATTAACGATGAACAACGATGATGATGAACATGAACAAGAGATGCAACTGATGATAAATATGAAAACACGATGCATAGATGGATGAAGAACGATAAATAATGATGATGCATAGATGGAAGAACAATGACGATGCATAGATGGATGATGAACGATGAACAACAAAAAATAATGATGCATAAATGGATGATGAACAATGATGATACATAGTTGAATGATGAACAAGTTGAACACAATGCATAGATGAATGAAGAATATGAACGACGAACACGATGCATAAATGAATTTGTGTATATTTTTTGTTAAATGCGTCTTTTTTGAACACGGTGCATAGATAAACACGATTAACGATGAAATGCATCGATCTCCATCATCTTTTTTGAATTTTTGTAATTTTTGTTGAGTTTGGAAATGTATCAATTGAATTTATTTTACATTTATTATTTGATTATTTGTTCAAATATTAAATTTAATGAGGTATGCACATTCCCCAAAATGCCCTTCCTTGTTTGTTTTCATAATGCACAAGATGCATAAAATTGTCCAACTATTTACCCTTTTGCCATCAATCTAATACAAACAATTTTTTGATCTAATGGATGATATAGGTTCCTTTGTACCTCGATGCATAAAAGTTCTCAATTGAACCTCCCTATATATATATATCTCTCTATATATATATATATATATATATATATATATATATATATATATATATATATATATATATATATATATATATATATATATATGGATTTATCTAAGAACCTAAATATTTGTGAGAACCTAAGAACTAAAGGTTAGTTTTGGAAAAAATAATTTTATCTCTCCTATTTATATATTTTCTTTTTTCTCTCTTTCTCTTTCATTTAAACCTTAAAAAAATCTGTCCACTCTCCTTTCTTACTTCCTCTCTCTAAACACTAAAACCATCACAATGTATTTTTCCGTTCACTAGCCGACGACCACCTGCAACCACCAGGTCCATTCCTTCTCCATCTCCATCTCCCTCTTGTATTTCCTCTCGCTTAGGCTTTCTCTCGATCTCTCAAAACCCTAGTGCTGTCGCGCCACAACTCCGTCGCCTCCATTGCCCTCACGATTGCCACCACCACTTGGTTTCTCCACGACAACACTCACCAAGAAATGAAGGTTCTTTGTAAATGTGTTTTTTTACTGTTTTTTGTATATGATTCACAAGATTTGAATGTTTTTTTTTGTTTAAAAATGTGTTTTTGGTATATTTTATAACAGTTGTATACCAAGTGTTTGATAACATGTCTAAATGAAATCTTCTTTTTTTTTTGTTTAAGTTCTCTGCGATACTCTACGTAGAATATATGATACTTGAAGTTCTACGCGATACTCTACATAGATTACTTGACATTCTACATAGATTATGTTCATCGGTTTCGTCGGAGGTTTTGGTTCCTAATGGTTGTTTCTTTGATGGTTCAACGTCTTTATGTATTCTATCTATGTAGTTAGTTGTTATTGTCGTACTAGTTAATTGTTATCGTTATATCTATATAAAATACATGATATTACATAGATTACATGATAATCTACATAGAATATATTTGTCGGTGAATTTGTTAAAACTGTGTTTTTAATATATTTCTACATAGAATACGTGATACTTTACATAGAATACATGATAATATACATAGAATACGTTTACCAGTTTATTTGTTATTGTTGTATCTATATAATTTACATATTATTCTATGTAAAATATTGTTATTGTTGTACTAGTTAATTTATTTGTATATAAAACATATGAAATGTATAACAAACATAGCATTCTAAATAGATTATGAATAGGCAATCTAAATAAAAATATATAAATTTATATAACATTCTATATAGATACATTAAATTTCTATATAGAATAGGTTAATTTTTTAGCAGTTAAATAATTTTCTAATAGAAAAAAATATTTTTTTATAAAAAACGTTTTTTACTATAAAAATCAATTCTCATTAAAGAAATAGAAAATGACAAAAAGGAAGAGAGAGAAAGAAGATTTTTTTTTCAAAAATATCATTTGCACATATTTTCAAGATTTCCCACTATCAAAATTTTAAATAATTACAAAAATGTCATTTGATAATTTTCTGTCGTAGATCTTCTTGATCTAATGGCCACAATTTGTTTTTAGGTTCTTAGAAGATCAATTTCCTATGCATGTATCCTCCAATAAAATAAATAATATCTCTTACTTATTTCATTTTCTCTCCTTTTTTTTAGATTTATGTATTTAATGTCATAAATCTCTTTCTTTTTTTATTTCTCAGACCCCTACGATATTATATAAGTAATATTGCATATTTTACGTGTAATATCGTATGCTCTATATATATAACTATATATGTAATGCTAACTGTTACACGTGTAATAGGTATTGCTAAACGTATAATAAAAACTAATATATATATATATATATATACATATATATATATATATATATATATATATATATATATGTATATGGTCGAGATCCATGGAAAACTATATTAGACTGGAGTACTGGAAAACCATATGAAATGTACATGTTCATCATGATAAAACGTTAAATTTTATGTAAAATTATAATATACATATGTTCAAAATTGCATTATGATTAACTAATTCATATCATTTACATATTCATTAAGACAAAATGTTTAATTTCATGCAAAAATGCGCAATATACGCGTGTTCATGCATATTGCATATTTGAATATGTGCATATTGTTATTTTGAATGAAATGCAACATTTTATCCTAATGAACATGTAAATGATGTGAATTAGTTAATAATAATGCACATTTGGACATATGTATATTGTAGTTGTGCATTAAATTTAATATTTACCGTAATGAACATGTACATTTAACATGGTTTTCCAGTACTCCAGTCAAAGATGGTTTTCCCTAGATCTTGAACCTATATATATATATATATATATATATATATATATATATATATATATATATATATATATATATATATATATATATATATATATATATATATATATATATATATATATATATATATATATATGGTTTGTTATGAAGAAGCTTTTTATCCATTTATGTTAGTTTTTTTCATAAAAATCCTAAAGCTAAATTTTTTTTATTTTGATTTAGTGAAATTTGGACATTAGTACACGGTTATAATTACTAAACTGGGTTTTTAAAAACAGAAAAACCAGGTTTTAATGTCCAAATTTCACTCAATCAAAAAGAAAAAAATTAACTTGAGCACTTTTATGGAAAAATAATAATATGGAGGGACGAAAACAAAAAAAACGTAAAAACATGTTGATTTTTTCATAATAAACCATAATAAATATTTCAAATCTAGTTTTTAAAAAAAAAAACCCAGATTTGGAACAATATTTATCAATGATTCAAAATCAGAGAAATCATCTAGAAGCTTTAAAATTATACATATTTTCTAAGAATACGAAGAATACAAATACATTCAAATCTTATGAACAAAATCAAACACATAAAATAGTAAATCTAAATACAAACTTGACAATAATTTTCCACGTCAACTACTTTACATATAACACAAAACTAGTACACATGTAATAAAACTATTTTACATATAATATAGGGTAAATTACAATTTCCGTCCTTGTGGTTATATATAAATTATGGTTATGATCCTTTTCACGCTGAAATTACAATTTCAGTCAATATGGTTGTGATTTTGTTATGCATTTGGTCCTTTGACCAGTCATCTTTTAAAAAATGACAATTTTACCCTTTTAAGTTTGTTTCAATTTTGGTCCCTCACTAATTAATTTATTTTTTATATTATTTTTAATTACTTTTTAGCCTATTATTATTTATTTGATATTTAATAATTTTCTTATTATCATAATTTAACTAATGTAATAATTTTTTTTAATATGTTGTCTATTATTATATTTATTATTATTATTTCATGTAATAATCTATTTGATATATTCCTTTATATTTATTTAATAAAAGGATTTAATAAAAATAACTTTTGTATATATAAATATGTATATTAGTAAGTTTTATTATTGTTACTGTTGTTATTATTATTATTACGATTAAATTCAAATATACATTCAAATGTGTGTGTCTATATATATATATATATATATATATATATATATATATATATATATATATATATATATATATATATATATATATATATATATATATATATATATACTTTTAAACATTTAAATTATTTTATATTACTTTTTATTTTCAAAAAAATTATAGTTATTTATATATTTAATTTATTTATCCTTTTCAATATTAGATTTCCTTCATATAGATACTTATTATCTTTAATTTATTAATTTGTTAAGTCAATACATTTTGATTTATTTTAGCATATATATATATAATGTTTTAATGAAATTATAAGTTAATTGTTAAACAAAAAATATTTTATGTATATAAAATGCATATATTTAAATGTAGTTACACTAAACGCAATATATAAACTTGACATATTACATGCATAAATTAAACTAAATTGTTAAGTTTTGTTAAAATTTCGTGTGTAGTTCTTGTTATGCTTAATAAATTAATACTTTTAACATTTGTATATTATCTGTAGGGTTAAAGTCATACAAATGCAACGTACTTTTCTCATTTTACCTAAATGACTAATTAACTTTATTTTTTGACCGGATGGTAGTTGTACTCCAAAATAACTTGTCGATATGGTACATGTAACCAGTAACTATGTTGATATGACAATTTTTGCTGGTTCTAATGACAACGTGATAGATTTTTAATGACATGATGCTTACGTGTATTTACCTTATCAACATAGTTACTGGTTACAAGTACAATATCGACAAGTTATTTTGGAGTACAACGTGGATTTTGATCTATATATATAATTTAGAAAATCCACATAAGTATATAGATCATTTTCATAATTCTAAAAACACAAATATAATATCATTATTGGTAGAACCGGTAATCAAAAGTACCATCTCAACAGTAAATTTTAAGTACAAGTATCAATGTGATAAAAAAATAACTAGATTAGTCATTTGAGTAGTTTCTATAAAGTAACATACATTTGTACGACTTTAACCCTTATCTGTACATTAACTTAAGAAATACACAAATTAGAATAAAGAACATGTTAAATTATATATATACTTAAGTTAAAATTTCATTGAACATATAATGTTGATATAAATATAAAATATTTAAATTAAAATGCAAAAGTTAGGTTAAAAATGATTAAATTTATAAGTATTTATATGAAGTAATGTAACATCCGGAATCTAGCAGCAGGTACGTGTAATTTATTTACTGGCTTTAAGAGTTGCCTCGATGAGTTGGTAAATTTTAATTGATTAATTGCACGTGAGTTGGTAAAGTAGGTTGCTGTTACGTGTAATTTTAATCGGTTGAGATAATAACCGGTCTAGTAGTAATTGGGGATTTGGGGTTGTTTTAATGAGTTAATTGGCATTCTAAACCCAAGTCGTTAATTTGGGATTAATTGGGTTAACGGGTGTCTACCCAGTGATTAATGAGTATCGTACCCGTTTTAATTGAGTTCGGGACCGGAAACGTATATATATCACGTTATTAGTTTCTTTCTTCCATTCTTCACCCAAAACTCAGATTGTGTGAGTGTGTGTGCTTGTACCCAGCTGAGAAACAGAGAGGGAATCAGATTGAAGAAGTTCAGAAGCAACCAAAGTAAGGAGCAGCATCACCATCATCATCCCTTTCAACTTGGAGCTCAAATTCGAGAAGGAAAGAACGTGTTAAGGTTAGTAATCCACGTTCAATTCATTTAGAATGATGTGCTAAGTAGTTATTGTGTATTGGGGTTGAGTTATAACCCCTCAGAAGTGTAAAATCGGGATTAAAAGCAATGCCCGTAGCAACCAAAAAACAGAGCATGAGTTGCTCTGTTCGTCGCCGCACCGCGGCCGCGCTTCACTGGTCGCGCCCGCGATCAGGGTGAGGCGGTTAAGGGTGGTCGCTGGTAGTGGAACGCGACCGAGTCGTTAGTCGCGGGTCGGACGAGCTCGGGCATGCTCGGATGAGCCCGGCCGCGACAAGAGGGGCAGCACGGGGTCATCGCGCCCGCGATGGCTGGCCGCGACGAGGAACCCGCGACCACGATCACGGCCGCGTTCCTGGCCGCGCTCGTGTGTCTTGGCTTGTTGATTCATGTTGAGCTAGGGAGTCTAGTAGTGTAGTCGTTATGAGTTCCGTAGCTAGTCGTTACAGTGTAGTTGTGTTTATTGTTGCCAGGATTTCGTAGCTAAGCCTGGGACTTGTAGAGACTGTCGTTGATAGCGGGACTGTAGTCGTGCTTCAGGTGAGTTACTTACTTGTTGTTTATTATCCGGGTCCGATGTGGATCCTTTTATACGTTGACATTTGTTAGCACAGAGCAGAGTTCGTGGATCACGCGTATAGTCGTTGATACGCAGAGTAGAGGCCTGTTGGGTCATTCCCAACTCAGTGGACCTGACAACCCACTACTTCGTGGAGTGGGCTATGCAGGCTATGCCGGGTCGCTCCCGATGAGGCGTCGGGCCGTTGATGCCGGCCGCATATAGAGTTGTTTACCAGTTGTTACGTTGTGCTAACTATTTTATAAACTGTTTTAAAGTTGTTTATAGTAACTCACCAGCTTTCCGCTGACTGTTGTTTTAACCGTGGATCTCAGGTACGAGGACTGAGGCTAGGGATACAGCGGGCAGTAGCCGAGACCCGCCGCGTGGACAGTAGTTAGTGACTACTTTCGTAAGTAGTCTTGATGTTTTGTGGTTTGGCTTATTAGCCAGTGACTTATGGATGACTGTAACCTTTACTTATGTCGTGGTTGCCGGACTTTGTTGACGGGGGTTGGTTCCCGTCCTGTGTTACTTATGTCCGATGTTGATATTTAGTAGTAATTAGCTGTTTAGCCCTTGATGACATTGCTTATGATTTGATGACGTGGACTGTGAGTCCTATGTGGCATTAGTCGTAAAAAGTAGGGTGTTACAGCTTGGTATCAGAGCATTAGTTTAAGGTTTAAGTATCATTAGTGATGCTTAGGCTTAAACCAGTGTCTAGATCCTTGGGCTTGATCTCTGATGAGTAGGTCTAAGAAATTGTAGAATCATATTATTGTCGTTATAGTAATGTTGTTTACATTATGCAGATATTCTATGACAGATGAGCAGAGACCCGAGGGTCCCACTGGGGGACGGGTATCAGATGAGGAGTTTGCCCGACGACTACAGGAGGCCTACGAGAAAGGCCGTGCTGAGGGTATTCAGTCCCAGACCCAGAGTTCAGGCGGAGGTAGAGATTCAGGAGCTGGTTCATCGCGAGCGGCAGGCAAGGGGTGTAAATATAAGGAGTTCCTTGCTGCACACCCGCCAGAGTATCACGGCGAGCCCGGGGCCGTGAAGGCCATGTACTGGTTCCAGGATATGGAGATGGCTTTCCGTATCACAGGATGCCACCCTGATCAGATGACGACTTTTGCTAGTGCCCAGTTACGGACTAGCGCTCAGCAGTGGTGGCGTACGATTAGAGATATGATGGGAGACGGACCAGCCTATGAGATGACCTGGAGCCAGTTTAGGGCTCGTTTCGAGGAGCAATACTGTCCTGAGGACCGCAGGGCTCAGCTGGAGATTGATTTCCTGACGTTATTTCAGGGACAGCGATCGGTTGTTGAGTACGAGAAGATTTTCATCGATTTGAGTTTGTTCGCGCCGATTCAGATTAGTACAGAGTCACGGAAGATTAATCGGTTTCTGATGGGATTGCGTAAGGAGATTCGAGAGTTTATTGATACCGGTTACATTCCGACATATGCCAGGGCAGTCGAGTTAGCTCGTAGACGAGAGAGCGAGTTATCTCGTAGAGATCCAGTGGTCGAGCAGCCACGAGTCACTCAGTCGGCTGGACAGGGAGGTGGTTTTGACAGAGGTAGAGATAGAGATCGGGACAGAGATAGTCGTCCCAGTCAGTTTCAGCCTAGAGGCGACGACCGTCGACGCGCAGAGTCTGAGGGAGGAGATAGGCACAGAGATAGGTCTTCTCAGAGATCAGATCGCAGGCCCGATGACAGGGGCAGTCGTTTTGCAGGGTCCGAGCAGAGGGGAGGAGCGTCGAGTTCGGGGTCAGCTAATAGAGAGCGGTTTTGCAGGAGATGCCGCCAGAGGCACACAGGGGAGTGTGATCCCCGCCATGTGCGTTGCTTCCGTTGTGGTCAGCCCGGCCACACCCAGACAGGATGTACTTCGAGAGACCCGCTATGTTTTAATTGCAGGCGGCCTGGTCATCAGTCCAGAGATTGTACAGCTCCGCGGCAGGGGGATTCGAGACCGCCGACCCAGGGTCAGAGTTCTGTTGGCTCTTCAGCGCGCAGAGATACTGTCCCGCCAGCCAGAGGCCGAGTTTTTCAGCTGACAGCGGAGGAGGCTCGAGATACAGCCGACGTGGTTTCGGGTACGTTCATTTTAAATGGTCATAGTGCCCGAGTGTTGTTCGATTCCGGAGCGAACCGTTCTTTTGTTTCGCTTGCCTTTACTGCATATTTTACTGCTTTGCCTGTTGAGTTGTCAGAGCCATTGGTCATAGAGCTTGCTGATGGCAGTGCTTCTGTAGTTAGGCATATTTATGCCCAGTGTATATTAGAGATAGACGGCTATCCATTTAGGATCGATTTGTTGCCTATAGAGATCGGTAGTTTTGATGCCATTGTAGGTATGGATTGGTTAGCTTCTCAGCGTGCTGATATTGCGTGTTCCAAAAAGATCATTCGGCTACCGGTTTCTGCGGATCGTGTTATTACGGTGTACGGAGAGCGCAGTAGGGGCAGTGTTAGCCTCATTTCTGCGATTCAGGCTAGTCGTTGTTTAGCCAAGGGTTGTTCCTCCTTCCTAGCATATGTAGTTGATGCGAAGAAGGAGAAGCAGAGTATAGAGACCGTTGATGTCGTTTCTGAGTTCCCCGATGTGTTTCCCGAGGAGCTACCTGGTTTGCCACCGGACAGACAGGTAGAGTTTCGTATAGAATTGGTGCCAGGTGCAACTCCCATTGCACGCGCACCTTATCGTTTGGCTCCTACAGAGATGAGGGAGCTGATGAGTCAGTTACAGGAGCTGTTGGATCGTGGCTTCATTCGACCGAGTACTTCTCCGTGGGGTGCTCCAGTTCTATTTGTAAAGAAGAAAGATGGGTCGATGAGGATGTGTATAGACTATCGCGAGCTTAATAAGGTAACGGTGAAGAACCGTTATCCTCTTCCGCGGATAGATGATTTGTTCGACCAGTTACAGGGAGCCAGCGTGTTTTCGAAGATCGACTTGCGCTCGGGATACCATCAGCTGAAGGTTTATGAGCAGGATACAGCGAAGACAGCATTCAGGACCCGATATGGCCATTATGAGTTCCTGGTTATGCCGTTCGGGCTAACCAATGCCCCAGCAGCCTTTATGGACCTGATGAATAGGATCTGCCGTCCGTATCTTGATCAGTTTGTCATAGTGTTCATAGATGACATCCTGATATATTCCCGATCAGTAGAGGAGCATGCGGCGCACCTGCGAGAGATTTTAAGTGTGTTACGGCGAGAGAAGCTATATGCGAAGTTCTCGAAATGTGAGTTCTGGCTTCGAGAAGTTCAGTTCCTAGGCCACGTCGTTAGCGGCGAGGGCGTTTCTGTTGACCCAGCTAAGATAGAGGCCGTTATGAGCTGGGAGAGGCCCCGAAGTGTAGCAGAGATTCGCAGTTTCCTGGGATTAGCCGGATATTATCGTCGATTTATCCAGGACTTTGCTTTGATTGCTGTGCCGTTGACTCGTTTGACTCGCCAGTCAGTTCCGTTTGAGTGGACTGAGGATCAGGAGTTCGTGTTCGAAGAGTTGAAACGTCGATTGTGCCAGGCTCCAGTGTTAGCCCTGCCTGAAGGCACCAGTGATTTTGTTGTATATACTGATGCTTCGGGGACAGGGTTAGGGTGTGTATTGATGCAGAGAGGCCGAGTGATTGCTTATGCTTCTCGCCAGTTGAAGGACTACGAGAAGAATTATTCGACCCATGATTTAGAGTTGACGGCTATCGTGTTTGCGCTGAAGATTTGGCACCATTATCTGTACGGAGTTCCGTTTACTTTGCTTACCGATCATAAGAGTCTCCAGTATTTGTTCAGCCAGCGTGATCTGAATATGCGCCAGAGACGGGGACTAGAGTTGATCAAGGATTATGATTGCGACATTCAGTACCACCCAGGTAAGGCGAATGTGGTAGCAGACGCGCTCAGTCGAAAGGAGCGCGGATCTTCGAGTCGAGCCCGTAATTATAGAGTCGAGGTGACTTCTACCCTGATAGAGAGACTCCGAGAGACACAGAAGATTGGGATGCGTGCAGAGAACCACCGGAGGGAGCACATTTTGGGTTAGTTACAGGAGTTTGAGACTGACTCTCGAGGATTATATGTGAGACAGGGCCGAGTTTGGGTTCCTAGGGCCGGTGATGCACGACAGTTGATCTTGGAGGATTCTCATAAGTCTCGCCTTGCTATTCATCCTGGTAGTACGAAGATGTATCAGGATCTCCGTACGTTATATTGGTGGCCCGGCATGAAACGGGATATAGCTGAGTTCGTCGAGCGTTGTCTGACTTGCCTGCAAGTGAAGGCCGAGCACCAGAAGCCTCATGGCCGCTTACAGCCATTAGAGATCCCTCAGTGGAGTTGGGAACATATCACGATGGACTTCGTTACGAAGTTACCGCGGACTCCGCGTGGGTATGATGCGATATGGGTGATAGTAGATCGGCTTACGAATTTTCTGCCAATCCGGGAGACTTATACGTTGGAACAGCTCGCCCGAGTTTATTTGTATGAGATTGTCTCCCGACATGGAGTTCCAACCTCGATAGTTTCCGATAGAGATGCTCGATTCACGTCCACCTTCTGGCAAAGCTTACAGCGAGCATTGGGTACTCGAGTGCAGATGAGTACTGCTTATCATCCCCAATCGGACGGCCAGTCTGAGCGTACGATCCAGACGATGGAGGATATGTTACGGGCTTGTGTAGTGGATTTCAGTGGTAGTTGGGATTCGCATTTGCCGTTAGTTGAATTTGCTTATAATAATAGCTACCACTCCAGTATTAAGATGCCTCCGTTTGAAGCGTTATATGGTCGTAAGTGTCGTACTCCTGTATGTTGGACCGAAGTGGGGGAGAAAGAGATTACAGGTCCTGAGATCATCCAGCAGACTAGCGAAAAGATAGCAGTGATCAGAGAGAGATTACAGATAGCTCAGAGTCGACAGAAGTGCTATGCCGATAAGAGGACCAAAGAATTAGAGTTCGACGTGGGTGAGTGGGTACTACTGAAGGTATCCCCGTGGAAGGGTGTGATTCGATTCCGGAAGCGAGGTAAGCTCAGTCCGAGATTTATTGGGCCATTCTGTATAGTTGAGCGAGTGGGCACTCAGGCCTACCGATTAGAGTTGCCTCCAGAATTGCGTGGAGTACATCCTACCTTTCATGTTAGTTACCTACGACGATGCTTGGCCCCGCATGAGGAGACGGTTCCCATGACAGAGATTGAAATAGACGAGCAGCTGAGATATGTTGAGCATCCCGAGGCTATATTAGACCGCAAGATAAAGAAGTTACGAAAGAAGGAGATCCCGCTGGTGTTAGTACAATGGCGGTATCATAAGGGTTCCAGCGCTACCTGGGAACCCGAGGCGGACATGCGGCAGCGGTATCCGCATCTATTCACCTGAGTTGAGATCCCGAGGACGGGATCAGTTCTAGAGGGGAGGATTTGTAACATCCGGAATCTAGCAGCAGGTACGTGTAATTTATTTATTGGCTTTAAGAGTCGCCTCAATGAGTTGGTAAATTTTGATTGATAAATTGCACGTGAGTCAGTAAAGTAGATTGCTATTACGTGTAATTTTAATCGGTTGAGATAATAACCGGTCTAGTAGTAATTGAGAATTTGGGGTTGTTTTAATGAGTTAATTGACATTCTAAACCCAAGTTGTTAATTTGAGATTAATTGGGTTAACGGGTGTTTACCTAGTGATTAATGAGTATCGTACCCGTTTTAATTGAGTTCGGGACCGGAAACGTATATATATCACGTTATTAGTTTCTTTCTTCCATTCTTCACCAAAAACTCAGATTGTGTGAGTGTGTGTGCTTGTATCCAGCTGAGAAACGGAGAGGGGATCAGATTGAAGAAGTTCAGAAGCAACCAAAGTAAGGAGCAGCATCACCATCATCATCCCTTTCAACTTGGAGCTCAAATTCGAGAAGGAAAGAACGTGTTAAGGTTAGTAATTCACGTTCAATTCAGTTAGAATGATGTGTTAAGTAATTAGTAGGTGTTGGGGTTGAATTATAACCCCTCAGAAGTGTAAAAACGGGTTAAATTATGATTCCCGTAGCTGTATGAAAAACAGAGCATGAACTGCTCTGTTCGTCGCCGCATCGCGGCCGAACTCCCCTGGTCGCGCCCGCGATCAGGGTGAGGCGGTTAAGGGTGGTCGCTGGTAGTGGAACGCGACCGAGTCGTTAGTCGCGGGTCGGACGAGCTCGGGCATGCTCGGATGAGCCCGGCCGCGACAAGAGGGGCAGCACGGGGTCATCGCGCCCGCGATGGCTGGCCGCGACGAGGAACCCGCGACCACGATCACGGCCGCGTTCCTGGCCGCGCTCGTGTGTCTTGGCTTGTTGATTCATGTTGAGCTAGGGAGTCTAGTAGTGTAGTCGTTATGAGTTCCGTAGCTAGTCGTTACAGTGTAGTTGTGTTTATTGTTGCCAGGATTTCGTAGCTAAGCCTGGGACTTGTAGAGACTGTCGTTGATAGCGGGACTGTAGTCGTGCTTCAGGTGAGTTACTTACTTGTTGTTTATTATCCGGGTCCGATGTGGATCCTTTTATACGTTGACATTTGTTAGCACAGAGCAGAGTTCGTGGATCACGCGTATAGTCGTTGATACGCAGAGTAGAGGCCTGTTGGGTCATTCCCAACTCAGTGGACCTGACAACCCACTACTTCGTGGAGTGGGCTATGCAGGCTATGCCGGGTCGCTCCCGATGAGGCGTCGGGCCGTTGATGCCGGCCGCATGTAGAGTTGTTTACCAGTTGTTACGTTGTGCTAACTATTTTATAAACTGTTTTAAAGTTGTTTATAGTAACTCACCAGCTTTCCGCTGACTGTTGTTTTAACCGTGGATCTCAGGTACGAGGACTGAGGCTAGGGATACAGCGGGCAGTAGCCGAGACCAGCCGCGTGGACAGTAGTTAGTGACTACTTTCGTAAGTAGTCTTGATGTTTTGTGGTTTGGCTTATTAGCCAGTGACTTATGGATGACTGTAACCTTTACTTATGTCGTGGTTGCCGGACTTTGTTGACGGGGGTTGGTTCCCGTCCTGTGTTACTTATGTCCGATGTTGATATTTAGTAGTAATTAGCTGTTTAACCCTTGATGACATTGCTTATGATTTGATGACGTGGACTGTGAGTCCTATGTGGCATTAGTCGTAAAAAGTAGGGTGTTACAAGTAACATATAGTAGAGAAAAATGACAAATAATTAAATGTATAAATAGTTATAAATTTTATAAATGAAAAGTATTAAAATAAATAAAGACATTTAAAAATATAAATATATAAACAGTCCAATATATATTTAATATTAATATGTAAGAATACTAATAATAGTATTAATAACAAAAATTAACAAATAAAATTTAGTAATATACAAGTTATTATCTATAACTACTTTTTAGTCATGTAAATGCTTAAACTATAATAAAATAATAGTGATAATACTAGTAATAATAATATCAAATATATAAAAAAATAAAACATATTAAATACTTTATTACTTCACTTAAATTTTAATAGTAATAATCAGACTATATTAAATAAATAATAAAAGAATAAAAAACATTAATAAAGTGGAATAGAATAAAAATATATAATTAGGGACTAAAACTGAAATAACACTAAACGGCAAAATTGTCATTTTTATAAAAATATTGGAGGAAGGGACCAAATGCGTAATAAAACACTAACTATAAGTACTGTAATTGTAATTTTATCGTGAAAATGACGGTATCCATAATTTTTGTATAAGCATAGGGACGAAATTTGTAATTTACCCTATAATATATAACTATTATACATATAATATTCGACTATTAAACATATAATATTTGATTATTACACGTGTAATAAATAAAAAAATTCAGATTGATTTTTTGAGAAACCCAGATTTGGAACATGAACATTTATCATGTTTAAAAAATTATAAAATTCGTCAAATAACCTTTAAAAAACCAGAATTGATCCTCATTATGGTTGAAAAGAACACGAGCCGTCATATTTAAAAAACCGAGATTTTGAACGCACATTCATCAATGTTTCGTTATCTTGAATAAAAACCCAGATGAAGAACCTTCGATTTAATACCTTCAAACCTTCGAATAAAACTCAAATCTTGGACTTGTTTTATTCTTCGAACGAACAGATCTTATTTGATATTATTATAAAACTCTAAACAAATCTAGACATTCGATTAAAACTGGAAAAAATTCGAACAAATGTGGTAAAAGTATAAGAAAAAGACGAATGTGAGAGAGAGAAAAAAAAAAAGATACGATTCAAATGTGGAGAGAGAGAGAGGGTGTGTGTGTGAGAGTGAAAAATGATTAAGAGGTGAGTCGGGGAGAGAGGAAAGAAAAAAATGTATGTTTCCAACTTACTTTTGCTTTTTTTTTCCTCTTTTAAACTTTTGACAAAAATTAACTTAATATTTTAAAAACGTCATTCATCTTATAACGTTTGATTATATTTAGATGAGACTGGTTCATTGGGAACAACTTAGTTGAGACTGGTTTGAACAACTTAGTTGCTGAGAACAATGTGAACCAGTAATACTACGACAACTCAACACTAAATTAATTAAATAGTAATCATTGACATAATTGTTATTAATGGTATTTGAGTAATTACCAAGATAAACAAATATATCCCAAGATTGCTGTGTAATCAGAAACCGATTAATTAGCAAACCTTTTTTTGACATTTTGTTAAAATTCTTCGACATTTTTTAGCGGTTTCATATGCTTGTTGAACATATCTATTTGTTTTATCTTTGCATTGTTTAACATTCGCAGGTGCAACAGAACCTAAATCTTGTAAACACGAACAGGCTTCGTAACATTCAACAGTTGCAATTCATTTATTACACTCAAAATTAGAAAGATGATTCAAATCATTAAACAAATGCAACAGAACCAAAATAATTTATAAATATACATGATTCCTAACATTCACCGGTTGCAATTAATTCATTACATTCATATCCTTCACAATTTAACATTAACCAAATTAATCATATATAGTATTCCAATATATGCCCTGCTTAAAAGTAATTTCTACTTGAAATATTGTAGAAATATTTATTAAAAATATGATAAATATTGAATCGAAATAACATATATGTTGAATCAACGTGTTATCTACTGATTCAACATGTATGTTATTTTGATTTGAGGACCACAAATGTTTTAAGAACCTAAAAACTAATTTGAAACTTTGGATCAAAAATCTATGATACAAAAGCGATGGATGACATTATTGTAAATACTTGAAGTTATTAACAGTGGAGAATTATTAAAAAAAATTGCAAAAAGTATGTAGAAAGAAAAAATATTGTATTTTTTTTCTTTTTTTTCTTTCACTCTTTTTTCTTTCTTTCCATCATTTATTTACATTACTTCATTTTTCTCCATATTTTCTTTCATAAGAAATCAATTTTTTATAAAAGAACATTTTTATAAAACAGAATTTTAATTATATGATTTAGGTATTAGATACTCTATATAGAATATATATATATATATATATATATATATATATATATATATATATATATATATATATATATATATAATATTCTATATAAAAATGATTTAATTGCTATTAACAGATTCTATATTGAATATAATGTACTCGATGTAGAATTTTATATATTTTATAGAAACTAATCGTTTATAATAAAATTGCTATGACAATATAAAATATATGGTATTTCATATAAAATACATCATATCCTATATATTCTATGGTACTCTATATAGAATACTTTATATTCTAGATTTTTATTGTTGTAATAGATAGATTATGAAAGATTTGTTTGTATTCTATATGAATATTATGTACTTTATGTACAATATCATATATTTTGTATATAATATGATGTATTCTATATATTCTTATGTATATCGACACATAATCCAAAAACTACAAACTAGTTCATACATTCTTGTTTTTTTCATAATATATTTCATATATATTCTATATAAAAAATAATTTAACTTCTACAACAATTATATAGAATATTTTGTATACTCAGGGCCGGCCCCGAGCAAGGTTAACATGTACAATCATCCAGAGCCCATTAATCATAGGGGGTCATTCTTAAAATATCTATTATATACTTAGGTCTATTAATGATTAAACAAAGTTATCGACTTGCAAAGTATTTAGTTTTAACATTATATAATTATAAGTTTTTGTTATTAATTTATTATTTTACTTGAATTTTACGTATTTCGAATATACATGTATATTTATAGGGCTCATTTTAAAATTTTGCCCGGGGCCTCGAAAATGATTGGACCGGCCCAGTGTATTCTATATTGAAAATCATATATTCTGTATAGAAAATATATTCTATATATTCGTATGTAAATCGAGATACATCTTCATATTTCAAAAAATACAAACTAGTTCGTACATCCATCTTTCTTTGATAACGTGCATACTTGGTATAACATTATTCTATATAGAGTATCATGTACTTTATTGGAACACTTATATTCATAATACATATTTAAGTGTAATTAACAATAATTAATAAATTATGATAGAATTTAAACTTCTACAACTAATATATATAAGTGATGCAACCTAAATATAAACTATTAAAGTGTATAAGGAGACAGATCAAGGTCTTGCAAACAAATAGTCAAGACCAGAAAGTCGGCTACCCAAATGCATACCGATTGTCTCGAATCTACAAACTTCAACAA
The DNA here is from genome assembly GCA_020465985.1 of Centrapalus pauciflorus. NCBI lineage: Eukaryota > Viridiplantae > Streptophyta > Magnoliopsida > Asterales > Asteraceae > Centrapalus > Centrapalus pauciflorus. Next base: position 18,753 of record JAANYP010004031.1, read on the forward strand.
TAAGAAGTCACAACGCTTCTAGTGCGTAATTTCCAAAACCTGTAAAAAGGCTAATAACTAAATCGTAAACAACAAATGTTGTTTAGTGAATTCCAATAGGTTCCACTTTTACCGCCCTGTGCAGCCGAGTCAATGTGGGGAACAATTACAAACATTTAATATCCATTTCACCTCTCAAATAATCTAAGCCAAGGTGGGGATCAAGCACAATCTTTTGGTATCCACTTCACCCATCCAGGCTAATTCGGCGAAGGTTGGAAACCATCTCAATACTTTGGAATCCACTTTAGCCATTCGGGCTAATCCGACCAAGGTAGTGGTTCCATATATTCATAGTAGCATGCTTTAATATTTAGTTATCATCACTCGCAGGTGGTCTGTTATAGCACCATTAATGTACTACTAATGACACCCAATCACAAGTGTTTGCAAGACATGTTTGCCGCCAAACATATTAGATCATCATTTCCCGTCATACATGGGTGGCTTGTTGCTTTCCTCACATTCTGCAATACTTATTGGGGCAAACATTTTGACCATGCTTGTAGCCCAACGTGTAGATCATCATCACCTGTCACACATAGACAACTTGATGTCCTAACATGATGGATCCCTATAATTATTATGTATATGTATATGTAATTGGCCACGTCTACCCCGATTAGTTACACGAGTGGTTTTCAACAAGTTTCCCTCAAATAATTTAAGTACACTAGACATAACCCGCATCATGTGTGTTGGGTCTTCCACAATTCCATTAGACTGGGAATAACCCTCGGACATCCATATGAGTCCACCTCATGAGAATCTATAATGATCCATGTGACCATTTAAGAGTAACCACATATGTGGTCCAAATAATCATTCTCTATTAAAGGTTCCAATATATCATCGGTTGTCGTTTGATCTTCTCCCGTAAGATTAAACGATCCATATCCACAGTTCATAATTAAGTAAATAGTCATGATTAGTGACCCAGTTTACACGTGAAGTTAACCTGCATATATCTCAGCCATTATGAATTAACCACATAAATGATTTGCCCGACTAATGAGGTCTTAAATCATGCATTGCCACATTTCAATCCTTGTTATTGATGCAGATAAACATTTATGTATACAATATCAAATGCATGTTATTATGCATGATCACATAATATGTTATCAATAAAGGAATAAGCAACAATTAACATGTAATCATTCTTCTACATTAGTCCTAGAACTCACAGTGTTTAGCTAAATATAGTCTTGGCGTCTCAAACCAAGCCGCAATTGCTCAAAACAATGTTAAGTTGCTTCGATGATTCAAATTACTTACATAAGGTTTACCTAATAAGTACATAAACCCACAAAGCTTATTAAACCCATAAAGTTCACCCGAATGTGATTTCGGTCACCAAAACGAGCATCTCGGGTCATTCCAACAACCTACATAGCTCGAGTTCACTCATCGTGTTTAAAAGTATTAAAATATGTTTGATAATGTGTCAATATAGTTAAATACCATAATATGTAGTTCCCCATACTCGAAATTAAGTTTTTGTATCAAACCAGGAAGCAGTGCATAGAGCATGCCAACATTTTGAAAGAGTTGACAAACACGACATGCTCAAGAGCACGACGTGCTCAGGATAACGTGTTAGACTTCCCGAGACTTATAAAAATGATGTTCAGATGAGCATGACGTGCTCATAAAGAAGCATGTCATGCTTACACAGACGTGCATTAAAAAGCTACGAGTTTTACGCCCAAAATCTCAAAACGCAATCAAACTTCATACCAACACTTATAAACGATCACTCAACATATTTCAACCCTTTTAAACTCATTAAGAGTTTTCAAAACATATTAAATAATATTAATCCAACCCAAAGCTCATAATTAATTCCTAAAGGGGTTCCTAACTCAAAACAACATTACACAAACAATTATATACTACTTTTGCTCTAAATCAACAAAATAACATTATACTACAATATACTTTCATGTTGTGGAATGACATAAAATCCATTTGGGTGCTTATCCATTAATGGAGCTTAAAATGAAGACAAAGAATAGGAAGAAGATGAAGTGAGGTTTATACCTCAAATGGAACACCAAAATGCAAGATTCTTGTTTTTAACACTTCTCCAACCTCAACCCAACATAAACCCTGGTCACTTCTTCTTTTCTTCTTCTTATGTTGGCAAGAACACACACACACAATGAATGAAAGGGAGAGGAGTTTGGTCTTTTGACCATTAACACCCTCAATATTCACATGCTTTCACATATTATCACCCCTCCCTAACCAATCTTTATTTCTAAAACACAAAAATTATATTGCCATAATTAGTAACACTTAAAAAGTATTTATTAAGAAGCTCCCATAATTACTAAGTTTATAAATAAAAATATCTAAAATTATTCTCACATCCATTATCGTCATATTAGAGAACATCTCTTCAAATTATAAAGTATATTGCTAGTTTCAATTCTAATTGTCATTTGGAATAATTTATAATTACTATTTTCAACAATATCGTGTGTTTGACACTTGACAAACAAATTCTCATTATTCCTTAATTATGATAATTTTCACTATTGGAGATATTTAATTACCTCTTAATTATTTAAAATGTTACATTCATATAAAATATCATGTATTCTATATAAAATGTAACGCATTCTATATTTGTTAGCCCTAAAATAATGTATAATTAAATATAATAAAAATCTAGGTTTATTTTGTAATTAGAAAAAGTTTACTTTGTGTTGTTTTTTGATTTCCTAGACTTAGAGGGAAGTGTTTGGACAAGAGAGTTCTAAGAGCAATCATCTTATGTGTGTGTTTTTTAGTGTGAAAGTTATTAGAGATTAAGTGCACAAATTCTCTTTTTGTAATTCTTTATATTCTTAATAAATTCATTGATTGATTGTATTAAAGTGAAAATTATACTAGGAATCAAAGTTATCACTTGGTATCAGAGCTTGAAGATTGCATTTCGACTTGAGAATTTCAGATCTAGTAGTGTTCGTCTTCAAATAGTCCCTGTTCGCATTCGGTTTTTTCCAGATCTCAAAGTTACTTCATTTTCTGCATTTAATTGTTAGATCTGTGATCTTTCGATGATTATTAGTGAATTACATTCAATAATTGCTAGTTTTCAACATGATCTGAGGTTACTTTGTGGATTTGAGAGATTTTTTGTTCATCATGTTTTCCATCATTTTCATGGTTACTAAATTATTCCTAGATCTATAGAAATTGGAGGTTGAAACTTGTTTAGAAGCTGTTTATTATCATTATTTGGAGTTTGATTTTTGAAGATCTGGATTTCTGTTATTCGTCTCTGTTATTCGTCTGCTATAGTAATAGCTACAGTGATGTTTACTGAAAATCTAGCTAACTGTTAACTTAAGAACTCAACTTCTAAACTCAAATTCAAAACTCAACGTCGGAACTCGAACTTCAGAACTTAATACTTCCGAACTTCGCAACTAAAGACTTTCGAACTTCGGACCATCATCATCATCTGAACTTTGGACAACATCGCATCAACAATTTCGGATTTTAGTACCTTGTAACCTTCAATGCTTTCCAGAGGCCATAACTTTTGACTTGAGTATTAATACGGGGCCCACAATATATCAAATCGAAGCTTGAATCGAGATTTACCTATCACGTATGCTCTAGCCCATTTTGACGATTTTTGGGGCCTAATTTAACTTCCGGAAGAAGTTACATCCACTTTTTTGAACAGATACTGGAATATTCAACATTCAAAAGTCACTTTGGATCCAAGTTTCACCAAGTCACCAACCTCAGATACATTTGCAGAGCTTCAACTTTAGAATCTATCCTTTCACAACCTTCTAATCTTTCAACCTCAGACAAAGCATGAACTTTGGATCCTTCACCCATCGAATCTCATTAGGAATTTTGGATTTTTACCAAAGGAAACATCTTCAAATCACCACCTTAACTTCAGATCACCCACCTTCTGAACTTCGGATCAAACCTTATCAAGTTTAAAGTTCAATATCCGAACTTTGGATCACCTTCAACCTGAACTTCGAATACACATATGAACTTCAAATAGTCATTAGAACATCAGATTTATCAACATCCGAACTTCTAAAATTTCAGAGTTTTTCAAGTTTCTAATCTAGAGGATCAACTTCATGCACTCTACAATCATGACTCCAGTATGTTCAACACATGAGAAGACTGTCAGGGGGAGAAAGATGATAAATCTCTAGTCTATCTAATGAACCACTCCAAACAGGTACAAAGTTAATCATCTTCTTTTGATTTATCCGATATACAATCCTTATTTGATTTTAAATTTTGTGATGAATTTGTTGAACTGCATGCTCAATTACTTGACTTAAAGACTGAATTAATTTTTGAAAAATAAAAATACACAGTCTATTAAAAATAAATGGTTGAACGAACATAATATGCTAAAAAATCTCCTTATTAAAAAGGCTAGAACTGATGATAGGAATACTTACCTTAAGAGTTGTATTGATACAACTACTAAGGCAAAAAATTCCTTGAAGACTAAACTATCTATTCTTACAAAGCGATTTGAGTCTCTAAGTGTTGAGAACACAGAGAATGAGAGAAATATAAAATGTTTAAAGAAGAAAGAAAAGGTTTGTATTCCCGAATAAAGGATCTTAATGATAAATTATTAAAATGGACAAACAGATCAAATCATTCATCTTAATTAACAAAAAAAATAGGTTTTATAGTTGCAAAAAGAGATTTGCTTTAAAAAATCATACGTTTTATAAAAACGTTCAAACTGTTTTACCTACAATTTATGATAGACGTTATATCAGACGTAGGTATAGAGAAGTCTTCCATCAGTCGTCATCAGAGGAGAGGATGTTTTACCCATGAGGAGGTTAACAGGTTAACAGAAAAGACACTGAAAAAACAAGAAAATTCCTTTGCCTATGACAAGTTGAATAATAATTACCCTTACAGAGTACCAACTCTTGAGGATCACTTCTTCGATAGCTATTCAACGACAAAGATGAATGCTAAACTAGTTAAACTCATTCCACATCCTTACATTCCAACTATTGTATAGGAACACAATAATTCGTGTTCTGGAGGATGAATTGAGGATAGCTCATAAGGAAGCTACTACCAGTCAGGATGCTCTTCTTGTAAGTGATAAGAGGTTAGCTAATCCGCTATAAAGAGTGGTATAATGCCATTTCAAAGAATTTCCAACTCCAGCTCAGATGTTTCAAAAAATACTCCTTCTATGAACGTCAATATTCCATAAAAAGTTTCATCTTCTAACAAATGTTAAAAGATAATAGAGGTTCCTGTGAAAGTTTTCAAAGGTGAGTGTTCTAAATCTTCAAAACCTCCAGTTTCCAAAATGACTAAGAGTTACTCAAAGTCCTCCAAGAAATCCTCTCGTCCAGGAACTTCTTCTCATTCTAGGTCATCTCAAAGTAGCAACTCGGTTTGTTTTTTTTTTTTTCAACATATCATGTAAGGAGGATTCCAATAATTACACATTTTGATTTTCAATGTTTCTTTGTGAAAAAGGTAGTTATGCCTGAGTCATTTGTGAAAATTGAGAAAAGTGTTAGTGCGTTAGGAAAGTATGTTACTTGTAATACTTTGAAATACTCTTTCTGCAATTTGTTTCAATTGTGTCCAAAAAGATTTTGGCGTGTTGTACCCGGGATGACTAAGTTTTTTCCCTATCCTGAAAAATAAAAAACGCCGCCAATCTAAGGAAACAAAAGTGCATGCATCATCACTGCCTGATAAATTGGAAAAACCATCACCAAAGGCTAAGCCTAAGGCATTCCCAACATCACCCAAGCAAAAGGTAGTTTCATCATCTAAGTCAGTTCCATCATCTATGGTTCCCAAAAACTTATGCAATTAAATCTGTGCTAACTAATAAATGGATTCTTATTGTTGTGTTGTTATATGACGATGGAATTCTAAATCTAACAAGAGAATACCCATTCTTCAGTGGGTACCTAAAGTGGTTTAATTTTATGCAGATGGTTTCAGTTCAGACTAAAACTTGTACTTCAAAGTAATGGCTTCTAATCAAATTAGACTAGGACTCAGACATCAATGTAAGTTTTTGAATGTTCTTATTCACTTAAAACAAAAACTCTAATTCTATGTGATGCTTCTGATCTCGTTCTTTTTTAGATTCTCCCAAATAATCATGATTCTTCCACCTACTTGTATACATAAATCTCATATCAGAGTTTTAATTCAAGTTCTCCTAAATAGTCTCTCAACTTCCCCAACATACCTTCCTTCATTTCTCATCCATCTTCTGAAACACCCAATGAGCTTAAATTGCTGAACATCTGCTGACTTCGATGATGCACAATGTGTGTTCAGGCATATATATATATATATATATATATATATATATATATATATATATATATATATATATATATATTTATATATCTATATATATGTGTGTGTGTGTGTGTTTGTATGTGTCATTCTTATGGTCCAAACCGGAGCCAGAAGACCTACCCGATGAGCAAACCAGTTTAGTTTATGTGAGAGGGAGTTTCAGATCAATTAGTTGAGGAGTGAGTTACCATTATGTACTAACAAAGTTAAGCATATATCAAAAGAAATTGAGGAGACGGGTTATCGAAAAAAGATGGGGGTGCATCATGAGCTTTCAATGCTATGATTATTGATTATCATTCTGATTTAAATGTGAGCCAGTAGGAGTACAGTTGAAAAATGCTGAGAGTTGAGGGGTAATAAAAGGATTAAAAGAGAAACATAATCCTGCCAACACCATGTTAGTCTGCTGGGATCCCTACATCTGTTGCCAAATTTCATGTGTTGGAATTAGGTATTAAACAAGACGTCATGGACCCAGTGACGCATGCATTGAATCCCTCCTAGTTACTCAGTTTTCTCTTAAAAGACTCTTATTTCAATTCACGCAGAGATATCACACATACTCTATTGACATATCATTCGGATTTGTTGACATTGAAACACAAAATACATCACCTCTGATCTCCAGTTTCATTTGATGCACAAAGTCTAGAGGTTAATGTTATACACTTTTAGGACACATAGAGTCTACAGTCTGCGTGACTATAAATAGCTTGTCTACCGAGACAAATCTGGAACAAATATGAGTGCTTCATTCTTGATAAAGAATTTCGTAATGATTATTTGGAAATCCTACCAGTGTTAACGTCACGCCACCGCTGACAGTAGGTCACATAGACTATGTTTATTGTGTAAACATGGATTCTATGTGAACCTAGATTTTGTGATTTACAAATGAATTCGTTTCATTTTCTTCTATTTAGATTAAAATGCTAGGGACTATATTGTCAATTTTGTGAGTGGGAAATGAACTTGTAAGAAGTGGGAGATTGTTAATTCAAAGGGGAGATACACTAAATCTAAATGATTTATTGGAAGAATCATCAAAAGAAGATGATCAGTGATATACATCAAAGTTGAGAGATTAGAGTTTAGAGCCCAAGACTTCAGACTAATACAAGTCTTGATTACAAAAAAGGAGAGGTTGTTAGAAATTTTATTTATTGTAAATCTAGCTTGTGGATTGCCCTTAAATGTAAATGTTTAATTATATACAAAGGGGAGATTGTTAGCCCTAAAATAGTGTATAATTAAATCTGATAAAACTCTAGATTCAATTTGTAATTAGAAGAACTTTACTTTATGTGGTTTCTTAATTCCTAAAGTAAGAGGGGATTGTTTGGACAACCCCCCCCCCCCCCCCCCCCACACACACACACACACACCCAGAATTAGGCATATGTATAAAAGGAAATTTTCTATGGAAATTTCATGGATGTAGATGGAGTTCTAAGAGTAATCATCTTTTTCGTGTGAAAGTTATTAGAGATTGAGTACCCAAATTCTCTTTTTGTAAATCTTCATATTCTTAATATAAATCATTGATTGATTGTATTAAAGTATAAAATATATTGGGAATCAAAGTTATCAATATTGAATATCACGTATTTTATATAATATATCTTAGACGACCTGAAACAGAAAAACTAACAATAAACACATAGATTCAAAGAAAACTAATACAATGAACAAAAAAGATCTACTAAATTTATCATCGACTTCTCATTTAACTTTCAATATAATAATAAGTATTTGATATAACATGTATTCTATATAGAATATCATGCATTCTGTATAGAATATTGTAGACGATTTGAAGCAGAAAATGAATAAAATTTCATTTAAATAATACATCAACCACTTCGTATTCAACTTATACAAAACACATCAAAAACATAAATTTAAACAAAAAAAAAAAGCATTCAAAACTTGTTACAAAAATCTTTTTATCAAAAAAACATGTACCTAAGTATCACATTATTTCAGATTTAAATATGACAAACAACAATCATGACCTTTTGAATTCACCTTTCACCATCGTAATTTCTTGACTAATCGTGGCTTCCAATAATGAAAAGCTTACACTATATATTTTACTAAAAAGCTTTTACTTGTCAAGCATTTAGTATTTTTGTATTATATGTATTATTTTTAAAATACTTGATAAACTTATAATCATATAATTTTTTTTTAGTTATATATGTTGTAACATCCCTATTTTAATCACATGTAATTTACAATTTTAAAGACTCAATTAATGTATTAAATGAATTATCATTTCAATTTAAGAAAATTTCATTCACAAATTTAAATATGAAAAACAATGAGGAGAAATCCCCATCGTAGTTTTTCGAGCAAGCAAACAACAAGGAACCGACATCGAAAGAATAAATAACAATCATCGATCGAAGAATTTTAAAAATAACAATGGCGATGTGAAATTATCATTGTTGTCTTTTCAGCAAACATAACAAATAGAAACCGACTTAAATGGTTTAAGTGAAGAAAAATACAAAGTTGAGGGGTGAAATGTGCAAAAGGCAAATCACAAATAAAAAGGAAATAAATGTTCATTATTGCAAATTCACACACACTCTCTCTACTCTCCCGTACTCTCTCTTCTCTTTCTAAGAAACCCACGGTTTCTCTCCATTTGCAAATCAAGAACTCATAAATATTGGAAATCAAGTGTCGAAAAGTTGGAATCAAGTTGCATTTACGGGACTATTATCACTACAACAGTTTATTTGAGGTAAGAATTTCTCAAAACTACAAAATATTGAGTTTTGTGTTCGGTTTTGTGATAAACCGAATCACAGATTGTGGTTGCAAATGTTAATGCATGTTAAATGTTCTTATGGATTTGTTTAAATCGAGTGTTAGTGATGTTATATACCAAATTTCATATTCAGATTCAAGTTCTTAGTATGATTTTAGAAATTAAGTGTGTGTTTAGTGTGTGTTCTTCGATAGTGAAGAAACCATACATAAAATGGACTGATTTGGTATATTTAAGTTGTGTTTTATGTTAAAAGTTGTTAAAAGAATACATTTAAGTTCATATCAATAGTTTTTACTCACAAACATGCATAAAATAATCAAAATGAAATCTGAAAAATAGTGGAAAAAGTATAAGTGTGAAATTCGGACCTGATGAACACACTTCGGGCCATCCGAATTTCGGACCTATTTACATTTTGGATCCATCCGAACTCGGATCACATACGAATTTTGGACCATATGAATTTTCGGATGGAAATTTGTTAGAATGTATTATAATTTATGGAAATCAAAGTATAGGGTTTGTTTTGTAAATCTTCCATAGTTGTGAAAATTATGTATAAATATAGTAGGTTTGACTTTCAATGAGGTGTGATCTGACATTTCACTTTTTGTACGGAAAAAGCGGTTACTGACTTGGAAGATCTTCTCATCATTCTTGTAATCGACATTTTGCAATACAATCATTTAGTTAGTTTTGTTTACTGAATTGTTATTGTTCTTGAATTGTTATTTGATTGATATGAAACTGTAAATCACAATTGGTACTTTAGGGGTGAATGATTTGATTCTGAGATTGATTTTTTTTCGAAAATGTTCACTGTTCTTGAACATTTTTTCGAAAAACCCTAAAATCACAAAGGGTTTTTAATATGTTGATCAAACACAGTGAAAATTGGATCGAAGGTAAAGGATCAATAGTCGAATCAATTGATTATAAACTTGAATTGATTCACAAAACACAGAAAAAGATCTAGTCATTTTTGTCAAATTTTGAAAAACACAAAGTCGACTACTGTTCTATTGAAAAAGTCCATTCTAGATCTATTTTTGGACAAAAGTGTTTCACAAAAAGTGTTTGTAATCAAAATCCTCACCTTCGATTGCAATTTGAGTGATAATGGGCAAAATTTTCGAATTAATTTGAAATTCAGACTTGAAAAATCTGAAAAATTAAGAAACTCGAAATACACATATCTTATGTGTCATTCGAGTTGAAGACTTGTGAAATTCGAGTTGACAAACTGTGTCAATCGAGTTGACAAAATGTATCAATCGAGTTGACAAACCGTGTCAATCGAGTTGCACATAAAAGTTATTCAAGTTGAAGTGATAAAACAATCGAGTTTACTGTCAAATTGAATTTGATTCAAGTTTATAAATAAACTTGAAGTTCCTTCGAGTTTATTAAAATTTGAATTTAATTCGAGTTTATTGAAATTTGAAATTTAATTCGAGTTTCATAGAAGACAAATTCGAGTTTTTCAAAGGAGTTTCACACCAAAGTCATTCGAGTTTCACATCAAACTCATTCGAGTTTCACAGCAAACTCATTCGAGTTTCACACCAAACTCATTCGAGTTTCATTCTAAACTCATTCGAGCTTCATACTAAGAGGATTTCGAGTTTCATACAAACACTATTCGAGATTTTTGCAATACATCAACATCAAGTCTAATCAGTGTCTGATTCAAGTTGATTATTGCTACTAACAAGTTACTGTGTTGTAGATTTCAGTACTAATCTGTGTTTCAAAGTTTGATCAAACTTTCAATCTCAATCAAAGTTCATCAGATCTTGGACAGTTTCCCATAATATCAGTCAACATGTCAAAGGACGCTCTAGCAATGGGTTCAGAAACCAAACCCCCAATTCTTTACAGGGGAGAATACGTTCAATGGAGGGAGAGGTTTCTTGAATTCATTAGCTTTCATGATCTATCAGAAGAGATGCTGAAATCCTTAACAGAAGGACCAGCCACATTTATGGAAACAATACCTGGAGTACCAACCGGTAATCCCCCGATTCCACCAAGGACAGTCGAGATTACCAACCTGGCTGAGACTCAAAAGAAGAGAAAACTAGGGGATAAAACTGCCAAGAAATTACTTCTGGTATCCATCCCCAATGATATTTACACATGCCTCACAAACACAAAAACTGCTAAGTCAATTTGGGATGAAGTGTGTAAACTGATTAGGGGATCTGACAGAGCTGCCACAAACAGGGCTAGAAGCAGCCTAATGACATTTGAAAATTTCAGAGCCCGTGAAGGAGAACTACTGGAAAACACTTACCTAATGTTTGTGAGTTTGGTAAGTGAAATGAAACGAAATGGAGTGACAAAGTCCAATCTGGACATAAATGTCAAGTTCTTAAATGTTCTAAATCCTGAATGGGAGAAATATGCTATGATTATCCAGCAAACAAAGGATATTGAAGAAATGGATTTTCATATGATATTTGAGAACCTCAACAACTACCAAGAGGTTGTGTTGAGGAAAATATCAGGAAAGAAGAAAGCCGAGAAAGAAACTGCTGATCCATTGGCTCTACTGGCAGAGAAAAAGTACAAATACAAAATAAAAAAGGAGAAAAGAGCCGTAGTCAGCAGTACATCTTCCGAATCAGAATCCTCCGATTCATCTGCTGATTCAGAGATCGAAGAAATGAAAAAGCAGATGGCACTGCTAACAAAAGCCTTTCAAAAGAAGTTCTACAGAAAGCCAACCAACAATAAGATGCGCTACAAAACAGGCTCGAGGAAAATTGAGAAGAAGGACAAATATGAAAAATCTAGAGAAAGCAGTGGAAGAAAGACTGACAAATATGAAAAATCAGACAAGTCAGCAAAGAAAGATTCAGAACAGAAATGTTACAACTGTGGAAAACCAGGTCATTATGCCCGAGAATGTACACTCCCAATAGTCAAAAACTCAGACTACTATACGAGAAAGGCTCTCTTAGCCAAAGAAAAAGAGTCTGGAAAAGCTCTTATGGCGGAGGATGACCACTGGTTGCAGTTATCTGAAGATGAAGATATTCTGGATGAAGATGCTCATATTTGCCTGAAATCCGAGGTTTTCAATGAGTCAGAATTAAGTGAATCAACTATGATAGCTGAGGATGAAGTATGGTTTGGTTTAACTGATGAAGAGGATGCAGAAAGACAAGAATCTGAGGAGGAAGAGACAGAAGAAGTTGCATTGATGGCAACTGGCAAAACTGAGGCTGAAAATGATGAAGATTCAGAGTCTGAGAGATCAGATGGTTCAGATAAGCCGGAGGTACATTCTAATTCTGACTCTGATATTGATGTATCATGTGTACTAGAAGAAAAACTAACTAATATGGCCTTTATGCTTAAAAAGTTTGAAAAATCCTTAAAGGCGGAAAAGAAAAATGCTCATTCTTTGGAAACCAAACTTCGAAATGAACATAACTTAGTTTTAGATTTTTCCAAAGATAAAGCATTAGCCTTACGAGCAGTTTCAGATTTACAAGATAAGGAAAGAGAACTACAAAGCAAAATACTTAATCTTAATCAGAATATATCTGACTTACAAGAAAGACTGAGAATTGCAGAATTAGAAGCTTCCAATTTTTTTGTAAAATATCATGCTATTTTTGAAGAACGAACTAAACTTTATGAGAAAATAAAGAAGATGGAAGATGAATTTATCAAAAGAGGACAAACAGATCAAACCATTTATTTAAATCAACCAAAAGACACAGAATTTTATAATTCTAAATCTGGAATTGGTTGGAAAAATCCAAAGTATCTGACAAAAGCAATATCTAGTTCACCAACACTATATGATGTCAGATACATGAACTTAGGATTAAAAATGGCATTTATGAAAGCCTCTGATGAAGTAGAATCTAGTGAAGAAATAAAAAGATTACGATCAGACAAAATGCAAAATTCAGGTGATTATGCCAGAATAAATGAAACAAGTAATATTCCTGATATTAAAGAAGAGTACATTCAAACATATTCTGAAAAGGATTTGTCTGAATTACCTACTCAATCTCAAAAGTTATATCTGCCATATTCAATTCTAGAAATGATAAATTATGATCTAGAATTGAAAATTAAAAATTTTGAGACAGAGAATGGAACTCTCAAGGCTGAACTAAGAACTATGGAACAACAGTTACAAAATCAGCCTAAAAACATAAAGTTGTCTGATCCACAATCCTCAACTTCTCTAGATTCTATAAATTCAGAAAAGGAATTTGACCTGTACATGCACTCTGACTTTAATTCATTAGAGCAAATGTTTGGTAAAACTGATGAATTTATCAAACCTTTGCATAACAAACAATCAGATGATAATAAAGAACCTGTTAAAATTCTGCAAAGAATTTCTAAAGATTCATTAAAATCATCTGAAAATTCACCATTATTACAACAAAAGAAGGAGAAAACAAAAGTAATTGTTAATACTCCTAACTTTGAAAAAGGTGAATCATCTTCATCAGCGGACTCCATTGCACTTAAAGTCCAATCTTCAAAAGGTATGAGAAATTTACAGAAGAAACAAGTATCTAAATCTACTAATTCTCATACTTCTTTTATGTCAGATATCATTGTGAACGGTTCGAGAAAACAAGTTTGGAGAAAGAAGAAAAGAGAACAGAAAAACAAGAGTATAAAACAAGAGTGGCGCGTGAAGAACAAAATTGTTACAGATAGAAATATCAACATTGAACATTCTGTCTGTAATAATAAATTTGCTAATAATTCTTGTATAAAGTTTTCAAGAACAGACTTAATTGCTTTGAATTCTTGTGCTTGTAAGCCTTCAATTGTTAAATCTAATAAGCTCGTCTGGCAACCGAAGAAAAAGGACCCATTTTATGAACAAGGTTCCAAAGAAAAGAATTTCAAAAACAATTCCACCACGAATTGTACAAAGGTGGATACCTAAAAGAACAGTTCAAAAGTGGGTACCTAAAACAACATCAAATGATAAGCTAAAAGCCATATATGTTAAGAAAACAAATAATACTTTGCATGAATTACCTAAAACAAAAGTACCCAACTACAAGTGGGTACCTCATGTGCTACTTCGTCTTATAGGTAAACCATGTCTGGTATCTTGACTCCGGATGTTCCAAGCATATGACTGGACAAAGAGACACACTCACGAACTTTGTAGAAAAGTTCTGTGGGACGGTCAGATCTGGAAATGATCAGTTTTGTCCGATCAGAGGATACGGAAGTCTCAAATACGACAAAATTACCATTCAAAAGGTTTTCTATGTTGATGGTCTTGGACATAATTTGTTTAGTATTGGACAGTTGTGTGATAAAGGTTTAGAAGTCAACTTCAAAGCCAATCGTGCAGCATCAGATCCGGAGAAGGAAAGGAAATATTGGCAGGAAACAGGAAAACCAATTTGTACTCCATTGATTTAGCCTCGATTAATCTGAAGAAAGATGTCTGCTTAATGTCAAAAGCTACATCTAAAACAGCATGGCTATGGCATCGTCGCCTTTCACATCTGAACTTCAATGAGTTAACCAACCTAGCAAAAGGGGGGTTAGTTAAAGGGCTGCCAACTCTTAAATTCCAAAAGGAGCAGTTGTGTGCCGCATGTGAAAAAGGAAAAATGACAAGAGCTACACACAAATCCAAAACTGAACACTTATCCACGAGAGAACTGGAATTACTGCATATGAATTTGTGTGGACCAATGAGAGTACAAAGCATTAATAAGAATCGATATGTATTGGTGATAGTTGATGACTATTCACGATACACATGGGTTTTCTTCCTAAGGTCCAAATCGGATGCAACCGAAACTATCATAGACTTCATCCGGAAAATACAAGTGAAGTTGCAACTCACAATTCAAACAATCCGCTCAGATAACGGAACAGAATTCAAGAACAAATCGCTTGACTCATTTTTGAATTCTATAGGAATTACACATCAGTTTTCAGCTGCTCGAACTCCACAACAAAACGGTGTCGTTGAAAGAAGAAATCGGACACTAGTGGAATCAGCTAGGACGATGCTGGCATATTCAAATTTACCGTTATTCTTATGGGCAGAAGCAGTTGCAACAGCTTGTTTCACACAGAATCGTTCAATCATAAATAAGAGATTCGGAAAGACTCCTTATGAATTGATTAATAAACGAATACCTAATATTAAATTTTACCATGTCTTTGGTTGCAGATGCTTTATTCTAAACGACAAAGATAATCTTGGAAAGTTTAATCAAAAGGCAGATGAAGGAATATTCATCGGATATTCAAAGGAGTCGGTTGCCTTCCGAGTGTACAACAAGAGAACCAAGACAGACAACGAGAGCGTGAACGTCAAATTCGATGAAGGAGTGGTGATGGCTTCTGAACACAACAGTTCAGGACCCGAACCTCAATCGCAGACTTCATTGGAGTCATCTGAACAAAATGCTGAACACTCAGAATTACATAAGTTGTTTGAGAATTTTTATGAAGACTATTTTGAAAAGCCCAAAACTAATGTTCTAAATTTGGTGTCTGACAGGATTACTGAAGATCCAGTCGTAGTCTCTGATCTTTCTCAACAACAAGTTTCAGAAGAAACTGGAGAAGCCTCAACAACAAATGTGCAGTTGACAACTGAGATTGCACAACCCATTGAACCTCCAAATTCTTCTGAAACCCCCATAACTTCTGAACATTCAGAAGCTCCTACCTCAGATGTCCCACCTACTACATCTGAAGTAACCCCCCAACCAACATATCTAGATCGTAATCCCAATCAAGATCAAATAGAACCGTTTCCACATACTTTTAAGTGGACAAGAAATCACCCAATAGAATACATTATTGGTGATCCATCCGCTTCAGTCCAAACCAGAAGGGCCACCATAAATGAATGTCTATTTTCAAATTTTCTAAGTAAAATAGAGCCCAAGAATGTAAAAGAAGCACTTCTGGACGCTGATTGGATTGTGGCGATGCAAGAAGAACTGAACCAGTTCGAACGGTTAAAGGTCTGGAGACTTGTTGAGCGCCCAAAAGACAAATCCATTATAGGCACGAAATGGATCTTTAAAAACAAGAAAGACGAACATGGAGTAATCATTCGGAATAAAGCTCGTCTCATTGCCAAAGGATACAGTCAACAAGAAGGGATTGACTACGATGAAACGTTTGCACCAGTTGCACGAATCGAAGCGATTAGAATGTTTTTAGCTTTTGCTGCTCATAAAAACTTTACAGTTTATCAAATGGATGTTAAAACTGCGTTTTTAAACGGGAAACTAACAGATGAAGTATATACATATCAGCCCGAAGGTTTTACTGATCCTTCGAAACCTGATCATGTATATATATTAGATAAGTCACTGTATGGCCTTAAACAAGCACCGCGTGCTTGGTATGATGCACTTTCAACATATCTGTTGAAATGTGGATTCAACAAAGGTGCAGTTGACACAACCCTGTTTATAAAACGTCAGGGGCCGGATATCATAGTTATACAAATATATGTAGATGACATAATATTTGGGTCTACAAATCCAGAATTTTGCAAGAAATTCGCACTTTTAATGTCCCAAAAATTTGAAATGAGCATGATGGGAGAAATAAATTTTTTCTTAGGATTACAAATTAAACAATTAGCTGATGGTATTTTTATCAATCAGTCAAAATATATACAAGACATGTTAAAGAAATTTAACATGGTTAATAGTACTACTATGAAAACTCCCATGGCTCCGGATTCAAAGTCAAAACTCGATGAGGACATTTCGGGGAAACCTGTAGATGTCACTCACTATCGAGGTATAATTGGGTCATTAATGTACTTAACAGCTAGTAGACCGGATATTATGTTTGCTACATGTGTGTGTGCAAGATATCAGGCGAATCCCAAAGAATCACATTTAACAGCTGCGAAAAGAATTTTAAGATATCTCAAAGGCACTCCAAACCTTGGTTTGTGGTATCCTAGAGTATCTTCATTTAATCTAACTGCTTTTTCTGACGCTGATCACGCAGGTGATAAGATGGACAGAAAAAGTACGTCTGGAGCAGTACAGTTCTTAGGTGACAAACTCGTATGCTCGTCATCCAAGAAACAACATTGTGTCTCATTGTCTACAGCTGATGCAGAGTACGTTGCTGTATCTTCTTGCTGTTCTCAGGTGTTGTGGATGAAGAGCCAACTACGCAATTATGGGTTTACACCAAAGAAAATACCAATCTACTGTGATTCTCAGAGCGCAATAGCTATTGCATCAAATCCGGTGCAACATTCAAAAATAAAACACATTGACATTCGGTACCATTTTATAAAGGTCATGTAGAAAATGGAAATATAGAATTATATTTTGTGCCTACTGAATATCAACTAGCTGATTTGTTTACCAAAGCGTTAGATGAAAAACGGTTTAATTTTTTGGTATACAAATTAGGTATGTTGAATTGTTAAGATTTAATAATTCAGTAGTTTCAATTTATAATTTTCAATTTTCAATTTTTATTGATTTTAATCTGATGTTAAATTCTTGAATCTTAAAAAGTTAATATTCTTTGGAATTTAACAAGATCTGGATTGTCATGTGCAGGGGGAGCAGAAAATAAATTTATCTGATTTTGAGTAAATCTGATAAAATTTATATGTTATTTTGTAGGGGGAGCTGAGCTGAGAAAAATTATATACATTTGAGGGGGAGCAGCATTCAGAAATTAAAGGGGGAGAATTTATTTTTTTTGTTTTTTGTTTAGTTTATTTTTTATTTTCTTTTCTTTATTCTCTCTGTTTTGAATTGTTGTTTTTGTTAATTTTTTTGTGTGTTTAAATTTTGTTTGATTTTTTTTTCTTTTTCAGAAATTTTTTTTGTTGTTGTTTTATTTTGCTAAAAATATTTTTAAGATAGTGGGTTATGGAAATTAAATGGATCTAATAATGAAGAGCTTTGGGTCGGTTAAATTTTTTTTTTCAAACCAAGGGCCGGGTCAAACTAGGGATGGGTCAAAGGTATCTATAAATTTGAATTTCAAATTTCAAAAACATTTTTTCAGAAACCGACTTTCCAACTTCTTCTCCAACAAGTTTCTTCAACATAAAGAAATCTCAAACCCACATATCTTCGAAAGAATCAAGAAAATATTTCAGTATATTGTGAGTATTTTTTTATAGTGTGTTTCTTTCATTTGTTTTTACTTCAATAAGTAACTGTTGTATTCATCATTTTATATTTTTGTTCGAAGTGTTCGTATTTGTGTTAATGGTGTTCTTGATTTTTGTTCATCAAACTGAAATTAAATGTGTGGAATGATTCGTTGTATGAATGTGAACATGAATATGAAATTTCATGGTTCAAAACAATCCACACAAACAAAAACTTGGATTTTAATGACAAAAAGCTTCGAGTTAAAGTTTTTCTGAAATCTGCATTTTTAACAACTTAAATGTTGTTTTTAATCAAAGTTCAGTAAAACAAAAGTGTTTAGAATTGAATTTCGAGGGGGATACAAGTTTTAAATCACTGAAAAATTACATGGAATTAATTCTTGGTTATTCAGTGTAAAGAGGACTTGAAATAAATAGATCAAGAATTTCTCGATTAAAAGAGTCATTCGAGAATATCCAGGACTCATTCGAGTTGAATGTAAGGCTAATCGAGAAACACAGAGTCATTCGAGTTGAGTCTAAGGATACTCGAGAAAACATTAATGTTATTCAAGTTGATTCAAAAGACATTCGAGAAAGTTCTAGAGTCAATCGAGTTGACTAAAGTAATACTCGAGAAACTTATATGATTCATGCGAGTTGAATGCTATGTTACTCGAGAAAGACCAAGAGTCATTTGACTCGACTGAAATGTGATTCGAGTTGATTTAAATTCAGTCTTGATAGACTTAGGATTCATTCGAGTTGACCTCATGCTAAATTCGAGGAAATTTCTTATTCTTTCGAGTTGGACTTGTTGAATATTAGAGAACAATTAAGACATTCGAGAACATCCATGTTCTATTCAAGTTTCATTCATATGTTCGAGTTGTCTCATGTTCTATTCTAGTTCACTTCATGATTCATTCGAGTTGTTTTAAGATCTATTCATGTTATGTTTGAGTTTACTCCAAGTTATATTCGAGAAAGCCTAGCAAGTATTCGAGTTTCTTTATAGACTTAGTAGAGTTGGATCATGTATTATTCGAGACTAATAAAGAGTCATTCGAGATTGATGTAGTTTCATTCGAGTTTTAAAGGAAAGTTTTCCTAAGTGTTGAATTTTTACTGTTTTAAGAAAAATGTCACATTTTTTCAAGAAATTGTTATAAATTTGTGTTTTTCTAACATAGGTCTCTGAACGATTGACTCTGGAATCCTGTCAATAATAGTTTATTATTGTCTGGAATCCCGATGCCTTAAACAGAAAATCACAAGTTTTTATAATTTCTGATGAAATGTTACAGTTTTTCTACATTTAAAGGATTTTCATTTGATTACCTGTTCTGACTAACATGATTTTTGTTTGTTTACAGGTGTTCAAATGGCATCTCCAGTACAGTCTCAGAATTCCAATTCTTCTGATTCTCATTCATCATCCAATCATACACTCGTATGCACACCTGTTCGTTCAACCTCTGTTGCCCGTCCCTCACCTTCAACTATCATCCCAGATAATCAATTAATCAAACCCAAACATTGCCTACCCTTCATAGACAATAACCATCGTTTGGATACCAAGGTTATTAAAGTCAGTCATCCTATAATAGTTGACATTCTCAAAGGCCATCCGTTAGGTTATCTTCTTCAATATAAACCATCTATCCCACAGGTCTACCTACAACAATTTTGGCACACAGTCAAATTTGTTCCTGCTGATGGCAATCACCACTAAAAAGTAACCATAGACCAATTCAAAACCAAAATCACTCTTGCCAGACTTCGTGACAACCTATTTCTTCAAGACGTATAGATACAGCTAATTTTCCTGAGTTGGCTGATTTTGAAGATTTTGTATCAGATGAGGAACTTGTTCATGATTTGATATGTCTGGGCTACTCAAAGCCACTACAAAAGAGCTCCAAATTTCATAGAAATGGTTTGAATGGGGAATGGTACACGCTATTTGGGATTATCAATAGGTGTATGACTTCTAAGCACACAGGCATCGACAGATGTAGCATTCATTGTCTACAGATCTTTCATGGAATCGCTTTTAACAAGCATTATGATTATGCTCAGTGCATCTGGGAGGACTTAAAGGAGATTGTTCTTGCCAAAACAACAAATAGAGCAAGAAAGTTTGTTCCGCTCCAGAGATTCATACAAATTCTAATCCGAGGAATTCTACGAGCGAATGAGAATATTCCGAAGCGAACAAATTCACAGTGATGTTCTGATTATGTGATGATGAGTTTACACGAAGTGTCGGATTCTCCAAATGCAAATATCATACCGATCCCGGAGTCATTGTTGAAATATGCAGATCAAGAGAGTGAGCATGTAAAATTATATAGGATAGATCATGCTCCAATAGAGACCCAGGAATCGGGATCTCTTACCCAAGGAGCCTTAGGACGAGAGGAACCTCAGCATGGGGCTGAAGTTCAGGGTGACCAACCAGTGAGTGAGGGAGAGGATGTTGTAAGGGGTGGTGAGGAAGAGGTTCAGAAATCTGATTCTGAGAGAACGTTATCGAATATTCAAGAAAAAGAAGGTGAAGGTGATGATGATGATGATGATGATGATGATGATGATGACGGTGCTGATGGTGGTGATCATCATGAGGGAGGAAGTGTGATGATAGATATAGTGAGTATTGCCGAAGAGAGTGTGAGGGATACCTTAAACCTAGAAAGCTGGGGTTTAACCACATCTGTTGTTAGCTCTCCTATGAGAGTTAGCATTGAAGAAGTCAGTATCCCACTGACGACTGCACACCCAACCATCCACTCAGTCTCCTCTCAACAGGAGATTGTTTCAGTTGAGCACCGGGATGAACCATATAGTCTATCCGAGAGTCATTTGGACTTGATGGATATTGAAATAAGTACACAGCTGCCCGAGTGTACGACATCAATTCAATCACTGAGTATAGATCCTATACAGCTTAGGACACTAGAGTCAACTTCATCTGTTGAAGTCAGTGTGGTTGAACTTCGTGTTCCCACCGGAACATCCTCAGCAACGGAAGCATTTGTTGCTCCGTCGCTTGAAGAGGGTGGAAGTCCAGTCAGAGCAACTACATTGCCAACTCTGAGTACTGGGCACACAGACGTGCTTTTCACAAGTTCGACTGTTGTGACAACTGGAAGTCTACGTGACCCAGTGGTGACTATATCCCCTTTTGTTACTGAATCTACATTGAATCAAGCGTTATCTGCAGCTGTTGCCGGGGTGAATACACATGTATCTACTCAGTTGTCTGATGTAATGGCACAGATGACGAACATTCACAAATTTTTAAAGGGAAAGTCAGTTGCAGAAGAATCGATGAAGCAATCTGAGTCAAATCAAGCTATCAATGAATTGAAGGAAGAGTTGAAGGAGTTCGTGTTTGAACAATTTGATGATATGAGAGAGCGGATGATAAGTTTAGAAAGCACAGTGATAACTGCCTTGGGAAATTTATCGGAGAGAGTTGCGGCAGTTGAAGAAACATGTAAGGCTCAAGCTTCCTTATCCAAAAGGAAACATGATGAGCATGATGAGGACTCCGATGATGCTCCTCATGAGGGGGAGAAGAGGAGAAAGCTTGATGAACCTACACCTGAGGTTTTGATGATAACATACCCAGAGAAAGAAGCTGAAGTTAAAGAGAGAGAAGCCGGGGGCACAAAAGAATCGGCTGGTGAACAAAGTGAGCTGGGATTGATTCTTTATGAAGATGTTCCAGTTCCTTTGAACATTCAGTCTGATATTTACAATTTTGAGGAATATAATGATTCTGAT
The DNA here is from genome assembly GCA_020465985.1 of Centrapalus pauciflorus. Classification (NCBI taxonomy): domain Eukaryota; kingdom Viridiplantae; phylum Streptophyta; class Magnoliopsida; order Asterales; family Asteraceae; genus Centrapalus; species Centrapalus pauciflorus. The sequence goes on from JAANYP010004031.1 coordinate 40,856, forward strand.
GATGATGTTCAAGTTAAAGAACATGAATTAAGAATTCAAGGTGTAGAAGAAGAGAGAGAGGAATACATTGAAGTTTCTGAAGATGATGATGTAATTACATTAACCGATGTTGATTTCAGAGGTGAGAGGATCGAAGAGGAAGAAGGGTTAGTTCAGGAGATCTTGAAAGATACTGTATCGACACCAACGGTTGAAAAGCCTGAGGTGGTTATTCAAGTTAAGGAAGAAGCTGAAGAGTTTCCGGTGGAAAACGTGGTTATTCAAGAAAGAATTGTGTTAAATGAAGTTGAGGTGATGGAAAGATTCTTTAATGAATATGTGCTGGCAGATGAGTCTCAAAAGCAACATAGACTCAGATTTGAAGCACAACAAGTCGTTCAAAGGGAAATTCAAGACATGCTTACACTGTTGAATAAAGATGAGATTAGTAAGAAGAAAGTAATGAAGCTTGAGCTTCCAGAGAATCGATCAGCAGAATTTATCAGGAAAAGGAACAAGATGCCATATATCGAAGATATTCTGGAAAAACGAATATTTTGCAAGAAACAAGCACCGTGTTCTTTTCTCAAGTTATTTAAGGTTTTAGAGCCGAACATGCCAAATCTGGTTAACTATGCTAGCTTTCTGAGAAATAAGACACAAGAAGTTGAGAAAGTTAAGAGCGAGTTCAGGATAATTGATCTGGTGAAAATAGAAAAGGACAGATTTGTTAAGATTTTCTATCCGACGTTCATCGTTACTAGAGCTGATGGAAACACTTATACGTTCACAGAAACGGATATGTTCAATATGCACCTGGTTGACATTGAAGATCTATTTGATGAATTGTGCAGAAATAAAAGAAATGAACACTGCAGATTTGCACTTAAGACACTTTTTCACTTCATGCATACCAAATTGGTATTGATGTCAGTGCAAGATCTACATATAGGTGTTGATAGAGGGATGAGGAAGATAAACATGACAGCTCCTCACAGAGATATCAAGTTTGCTGGAGAATTGAAAGAATTTCAAGTTGTCATGGTAAAACATCCAGCTGTTATGTACAGAGATAGAAATAAGAAGCTAAGGGCGATGAGAAGTGTAGAACTTAACAAATTTTCAGATGGTACACTGAACAAAGTTTTGAGTGGTTTAAAGGGAAAGCTTGCAGCTGATAAAAAGAGAAAGACGAAGAGAGGAGCCTTATCTGTGAATGACCGAAGACTCATGGTTGAATTCATCTCAAAGATTGAATGGAGGCTCTCGGATCGTAAAAGCATAAGAAGGTTTGAACAAAAGCTTGGATTGTCAATTTAAAGACTTTGTAATTTCCATCAAAGGGGGAGATTGTTAGAATATATTATAATTGATGGAAATTAAAGTATAGGGTTTGTTTTTAAATCTTCCATAGTTGTGAATTATGTATAAATATAGTAGGTTTGACTTTCAATGAGGTGTGATCTGACATTTCACTTTTTGTATGGAAAAAGCGGTTACTGACTTGGAAGATCTTCTCATCATTCTTGTAATCGACATTTTGCAATACAATCATTTGGTTAGTTTTGTTTACTGAATTGTTATTGTTCTTGAATTGTTATTTGATTGATATGAAACTGTAAATCACAAAATTCTTAGAAAATCACTAAGCCATGATGCAATTTCGGATCAACTGTTCATCCGAATTTCGGATCAAGTCTCATCCGAAATTCGGATGATGTCACAAACATAAATCACTAAGGATGGACCTCGGACCATCCGGATTTCGGTTCATCTGAAATTCGGATGTGGTCTGAATTTCGGTTCAATTACTTAACTTTTTAGAATCAAGTTTTAAGCAGAAGCTAACATTGATACACTATTACACTGACATAAACAGGATCTTTGTTGTGTTGCGTAACACACATTGATTCAGAGCCAACTTACACTGTACAAACCACTGTGAGTAATGGATTATTATTCGAACATTTATTGTCTTTGCATTCACATTTTACTTTTCAATGGCATGTTCACGTTGTTCAATATACATCAATTGACATTCACAAATGATTCATTGTTATGATGCACACTCGTACTTGACATGTGACAAACATACATGTAGCTAGCGTTCAAATGAAAGTGCATCTCATATATCATTCTTGCACTGCATGATTATTACTTCACAATCTGATGGGACCTGGACTGGGGCTGACAGTAGGCCTCTGTCGGGGACTGATCATCCCATTCACTTTCCTGGTCAGGTTCGGCACATCCCCGATCAGCATTTTTAACTATCAAACCCCATGCTTGCACTGCATGGTTTTCACTTGTAATGGGGCTTGCACTGCCCGTTTTCACACTAGTTTGTAAAGAAATACTTGTTGAATATATAATTTGTTATCTCACTAAGCTTTAGCTTACCCGTTGACTCTCAATGTTTTCAAGCAAAGGCAAAGGTGTAGCTGGACCTTCCTCCTAGGCATATCTTTTCATATCTCGGTGACTGTAACATCCTCGGATTTAATTTATTGTAATTGGGATAATTAGATGAATTTTTGTATTAAGTTAAACTATTAAAAATGTCTATGTATCTGGATATTGAAAGTTGGTTACTATTTTGAGAAATTATGAAGCTTTAGAATTTTGAATTATTATTATGGAGTATTATGATTTATAATTGTTAGTAAGGATAAAACTAAGATAAAATCAGTATTTAGTAAAATCTGATAAGTGGAGGGGCCACTTATGTAATAAGTCTAAAGTTATGAATAAAAAGACTTCTATGTCTTTTCATTTCTTCATTTCAAAACACAAATTGCACTCTCTCTCACTACAAACTCTGCTGAAATTCGAAATCATTGAAGAAAATTCGTGGATTTAGATCTGAAATAACAAGATTCAAGTTAAAATTTAAGGTAAGAATATCATATCTCAACTTGGGGTTTATTTGGAGACTTTGAACTTCAAAATTCGAATTTTGAATCTGATAAATGATGTTGCATGTGTGTTATTCAAGTTGGAAATCATCAGTTGAAGTCCATCGAAGGTTCAGAAACAAGAATCGTTGGTTGATTCGTCCAGAAAGGTAATAAATCTGAGTTTTTATTAAGTTTTTGAGTTCTTGGAGTTTTACTCATTTTTGGTTCAATCTGAACGAATTTGGATGTTTATGTTATGGAAAATGATGTAAAAATACCCCAAAAATGTTAATAAAACATTAGGATTGATTGCATGTTGCTATAAATTGAATTTGGAAATTTTTAGTGGAAATCCGTAAGTTTCGAAGGCAAAACCTGCATGTGAACTCGGCGAGTTCAGGGGAAACTCGGGGAGTTTTCAAGAACATTTTGAATAAATCTTCAAAAATTCATAAGTGTTGGATCCGAATTCGGTTGGGACCCGAATTCGGATGAGACCCGAAATTGGATAGGACCGAAATCAAATTAAGAATCGAACTCGGATGGACCCGAATTCGAATGGGTCAACCCAATTCGGATGGATCCGAATTCGGATGGATCAACCCAATTCGGATGGGTCCGAAATGTAGTTATGGATCCGAAATTCGGATATGAACTCGGCGAGTTCTATGGGAACTCGGGGAGTTCTATGCAATTCATGGGTAATTCGGATGGGTTTAAAAGGACCTGAATTTATGGGCAAATGATCGCACTTTTGGGATATCTTTTGTACCATATTAATGCAAATAAAGGAAGGTTATTTGGAAATAATAACACACCAAATGATGTGATTTAAATATAAGTTTCGGATGTCGGTTCCGAATGTTGTAATACTTTTATATGCACAAATTAAAGCTAATTTGTTAAAAACCCGTGTAATGATAATATGTTTATCATATGAAAATGTAACAGGTCCCTTGTGGTGTTGTTTAACCCACAGTGGGGTACTTTGTGATCCGGTTGAAAGTCTGTGGAGAGATAAGATAATTTGAAGTTTAATAACGCACCCCACTGTGAGTACATATGATTTCGCATGTTTATATCTGCTTTATGATTGCTATTTCCTGCTGAGACATGTTGCTTCATTCTTCGATTGGAATTCTACTAACTTGCGTAGATTTAGATGCACATTCACATTTGTTGCATTGTCCGTTCATTTATTGTGCATCTAACGATGGACCGGTGGGTCGCATCTGTTACTCCGATGTTACTGCGCTATATGACCTGGAGCTGATCCCTCCGAGGTTCTGGTAGGAAGTATGTCATCCCCGATGTTATGTCTGTCTCAGATGGTTGGGTTTCATACCGAGCTTTGGGCTCGTAGGAGCGACGGCTCATGTGTGTCGTACTTTGTGTACGTGGAGAGTGCACGACGTGTGTCGTCGGTGCTACTCTTGTGGGCATCATAAGGATTTATAAAATGTGTAAATCTGTGTATTCACTAAGCATTCGCTTACCCCTCAGTTGTTTTTATTTTTACAACAAAGGGTAAATCAGCTGCCGGACCTTCTAGTTAGGTCGTGTGAAGATTTGGAAGATTACATACTACTTAATCGGTAATTGTGATTTGGGACAATGTTGTAATATGTTTGGGATGAATGTAATAAAGTTGAGTTTGTAGACTTAGTATTGGAACCTTATAGCACCGTAGGGTGTCTGACTGTGATTGTATTATTTTCTTTTGAATTTTAATGCTTCCGCAATTGTTTAAGTATTCAGATCATTATGTAATCAATTATGTGGTGTATAATCCTGGCTGCATTTGTAATTGGGTTTATTGTGGCAAGGGTGTCACACGAGATGGTATCAGAGCAGTAGTTTGAGATTGAAGTGTCCGTGAGGTCTTGGTCTCAAACATTAGGTGATGATGTGTAGTGGTTTAAGTAATGATCTGAACTAAGATAGGTTACGATCTAGTAATTATAAGAGATTGACTATCATACGGGACAAATGAGATGATGTCTTTAAATTTATGACATGTTACTAAACAAATTATATGTTTATATTACAGAACATGTCTGGAGGAGGAATGACACCTGAAGAAGCCAGAGAGATGATGCTATCCATGATAGCTGAGCAGAACAAAATGATTCAGGATCAGTATTGGGCTCGAGATGTGGCCGACGCTATGAGAAGAGAGGATAAGAGGAAGAACAAAGAAAAAGAAGGGGGTAACAATGATGAACAAGATGACAACACTGGATCGTCTAACAAGCCCAAAGGTTGTCGTTTCAAGGACTTTAAGGGAAACGGGGCCGTGGAATTTAATGGATTGGGAGACGTTGCCGCACTCGAATGGATAACGGCAACCGAACGAACATTCCGAATCAGCGACTGCGCTGAGAAGGACATGGTTCGGTATGCTACTGCTATGTTCACCAATGATGCGATCATGTGGTGGAATGCTATGGTGAATGCTTTGACGCTGGAGAAGGTTTCTGCCATGACTTGGACTGAGTTCACGGACTTATTCACTCAGCAATACTGTCCGGTTGATGAGCGCCGAAGGTTGGAAGCGAAGTTTATGGCGCTGATGCAGGGGACTAAGACTGTGTCCCAATATGCTGTGGAATTCATGAGGCTGCGTCTGTTTGCGCCTCATCAGGTGGATACTGAAGAAAGGAAGGTGACCAGGTTCGAGGCTGGTCTGGATATTGAGACAAGAAGGGTTATGAGCAACGTCCGCTACCCTACATTTGCTGGATTACTTGAGGCTGCCAGAAATGTAGAGCAGATTCTGATCATGTCGGGTTATTCTATTGGGTCTGTTGCTGCTTCCACCAACCCAACACAACCGTCACTGCCGAAGCACCAGCGCGAGGGAGGATATTCTGGTTCTTCTCGGTCTTCACAGTACTCACCTCAACAATCTTATCGCCGTCAGTCTAGTTCTTCTGGTCGTGCTCGTGCCTACTCCATCAACACCGAGCCGCAATATTGCAATAGGTGTCATCTGGAGCATTTCGGCAAGTGCACTAATGGACGTGCTTGCTTTTGCTGTGGAGAGTTGGGCCATTTTCAGAGTGAGTGCCCAAGGAAAGGTGATGCTTGCCATAAGTGTGGTGTATGGGGGCATTACAGTAGAAATTGTCGGAAGAACGCTCCAGCAGCTGCTGCTCCATCATCGACCCGATCATCAGGAGGATCTAGTGGTGGTTCAGTCAACCGCCGGAACCAGCCACAAAGGGCACCGGCTCGTGCATTTCAGATTACTGCGGAGGAGGCTAAGGAACCCCGAGGTGGTTACTGGTATGTTTATTGTTAATTCCATGCCTGCACGAGTTCTTTTCGATTCGGGTGCCAACCGGTCCTTTGTGTCTACTGCTTTTGCTCAACTATTTTCGATGCCACTGTCTAAGTTGTCTACTATACTTGACATAGAAACTGCTAGCAACACTCTAGTAAAAGTAGATCACGTATACCGTAACTGCACGTTAGTGATTGAAGATGCAGTCTTCAATTTGGATCTGATACCGATAGACTTCAGTGAATTTGATGTGATAATCGGGATGGATTGGTTGATAGAGAATGAAGCCCACATAGTATGTAAGAAGCGGATGATAAAGATAACTACTCCGGAGGGGCGTGAGATCTGTATTTACGGGGATAGGAGAAGTGGGGATCTGTGCCTATTGACTATTGCAAAATCTCGAAAGCTTGTTGCAAAGGGATGTGACGCCTAATTAGCATATGCGATTGATGCTAAGGCTGAGAAAAGGACCGTGGCCGATGTGCCTGTTGTTTCACAATTCCCGGATGTGTTTCCGGAAGACTTGTCTGGCGTGCCGCCTGAGAGACAAGTTGAGTTTCGAATTGATCTGATCCCTGGAGCTGCACCAGTAGCTCGTTCTCCATATCGCCTTGCCCCAACCGAGATGAAAGAAATGATGACACAGCTTCAAGAGTTGTTGGACAAGGGCTTCATTCGACCGAGTTCATCGCCGTGGGGAGCTCCGGTATTGTTCGTGAAAAAGAAGGATGGCACAATGCGAATGTGCATTGACTACCGGGAGCTGAATAAGTTGACGATTAAGAACAAGTATCCACTACCGAGGATAGATGACTTGTTTGATCAATTACATGGGGCGAGTGTGTTTTCTAAGATCGACTTAAGGTCGGGATACCATCAGCTAAAAGTTCGAGAAGAGGATGTGCCTAAGACAGCATTTAGGACACGTTATGGGCATTATGAGTTCTTGGTTATGCCTTTCGGGTTAACCAATGCCTCGGCTGTCTTTATGGATCTAATGAACCGAGTGTGCAGACCGATGTTAGACAAGTCTGTAATTGTGTTTATTGATGATATTTTGGTATACTAAAAGTCTGAGGCCGAACATGCTGAACATCTAAGGGAATTGTTAGAGTTATTGAGAAAAGAGAAGTTGTATGCCAAATTCTCAAAGTGTGAATTTTGGCTGCAACAAATTCAGTTTCTTGGACATGTTATCTCGGGAGCTGGGATTTCTGTAGATCCGGCTAAGGTAGAAGCGGTAAGGAATTGGGAGCCGCCTCGTTCAGCTACAGAAGTCAGAAGTTTCCTCGGATTGGCGGGATATTATAGGAGGTTTATAAAGGACTTCTCAAAGATCGCAGTTCCGTTGACGGCATTAACGAAGAAGAATGCACCATTTGTTTGGGAAACCATACAGCAAGAAGCATTTGAGATCTTGAAGAAAACACTAAGTGAAGCGCCGATACTTGCTCTACCGGAGGGCAATGAGGATTTTGTGGTATACACAGATGCTTCAAGGTTGGGATTAGGCGCTGTGCTGATGCAGCGAGGAAAAGTTGTAGCATACGCCTCGAGACAGCTTAAGCAGCATGAAAAGAATTACTCAACTCATGATCTTGAGTTGACAGCTGTCACTTTTGCACTGAAATTGTGGAGACACTATCTCTACGGGACTAAGTGTCAGCTATACACAGACCATAAGAGTTTAAAATACATCTTTAGTCAGAAGGAGCTCAATATGAGGCAAAGACGATCGATAGAGCTTATCAAAGACTACGATTGTGAAATACTGTACCATCCTATTAAGGCTAACGTAGTAGCCGATGCTTTGAGTCGCAAAGCTTATGCTAAGGATTGTTGCTACATGATGACGTCTACTATGTTAACGTCTACGATTATTGATGATGTCAAGGCCGCTCAAGAGGAAGCCTTGAAAGACGAAAATGTTGGTGATGAAGATATAAGAGTACAACTAAAGAATATGGAAACGAGCGAGTCTGGTTTAAAAGGTGTGTACGGAAGAATCTGGGTGCCGAAATATGGTGGTATGAGGAATGTGATCGTCGAAGAGGCGCATCAATCAAAATTTTCTGTACATCCCGGGAGCACAAAGATGTACAATGACTTAAAGGCAGATTTTTGGTGGCCGGGATTGAAGAAGGATATCGGCCAGTATGTTGAACGATGTAGGACTTGCCGGCTTGTGAAAGCCGAACACCAGCAGCCTTATGGTAGTTTGCAACCGCTTCCCATTCCGGAATGGAAGTGGGAACATATAACAATGGACTTTGTTACTAAGTTGCCAAAGACTAGGCGTCAACACGATGCTGTATGGGTGATAGTTGACAGGTTGACTAAGTCCGCACATTTTATTCCAATAAGAGAAAGTTATTCGTTAAAAAAGTTGGCTCAAATTTACATGAACGAGATTGTTTCTAGGCATGGAGTGCCTAAGTCTATTGTGTCAGACCGGGACAGCCGGTTTACTTCTAATTTCTGGTCGGCATTGCAAGAAGGGTTGGGAACGAGGATTGCTATGAGTACGGCTTATCGCCCACAAACCGATGGTCAGAGTGAACGAACCATCCTTACTTTGGAGGATATGATGAGATCATGCATAATGGATCTCGGTGGCAATTGGGACGACCATTTGTCGTTGATAGAATTTTCATACAATAACAGCTATCATGCAACGATAAAGAAGGCACCATTTGAGGCTTTGTATGGGAGAAGGTGTAGAACTCCTACATGTTGGAGAGAAACTGGAGAAACACCGATTGCTGGGCCGGCATTACTTCAAGAAACAAATGAGAAAATACAATTGGTGCGACAGAACATGAAGGCGGCCCAGGATCGTCAGAAAAGTTACTACGACAGAAGGCACAAGCCCATCAGCTTTGAAGTGAATGACTGGGTTTACTTGAAAGTATCACCTATGAGAGGTGTTACTCGTTTCGTGAAGAGAGGCAAGTTGGCTCCGAGATTTGTTGGGCCTTTTAAGATAGTAGAAAAAGTTGGAAATCAATCGTATCGCCTGGAGTTACCTGGAGAGATGTCAGGCATACATCCAGTATTTCATGTTGGAAATCTCCGAAAGTCATTTACAACCGAAAACGAAGATTGGGCTGACTACACTGAGTTGCAGATCGATGAAAGGCTCCGGTATGTTGAAGAGCCGGAGTGTGTGTTAGATACGAAAGTGAAGAAATTAAGAAGTAAAGAGATAGAGATGGTGCTGGTACGTTGGAAGCATCATAAGGGAGCAAATCACACTTGGGAGACAAAGGCGGAAATGTTAAGGGAATATCCACAACTGTTCGAATCCGAGTAACTTCGAGGACGAAGTTGAGCGTGGTGGAGCCCATGCTGTAACATCCTCGGATTTAATTTATTGTAATTGGGATAATTAGATGAATTTTTGTATTAAGTTAAACTATTAAAAATGTCTATGTATCTGGATATTGAAAGTTGGTTGCTATTTTGAGAAATTATGAAGCTTTAGAATTTTGAATTATTATTATGGAGTATTATGATTTATAATTGTTAGTAAGGATAAAACTAAGATAAAATCAGTATTTAGTAAAATCTGATAAGTGGAGGGGCCACTTATGTAATAAGTCTAAAGTTATGAATAAAAAGACTTCTATGTCTTTTCATTTCTTCATTTCAAAACACAAATTGCACTCTCTCTCACTACAAACTCTGCTGAAATTCGAAATCATTGAAGAAAATTCGTGGATTTAGATCTGAAATAACAAGATTCAAGTTAAAATTTAAGGTAAGAATATCATATCTCAACTTGGGGTTTATTTGGAGACTTTGAACTTCAAAATTCGAATTTTGAATCTGATAAATGATGTTGCATGTGTGTTATTCAAGTTGGAAATCATCAGTTGAAGTCCATCGAAGGTTCAGAAACAAGAATCGTTGGTTGATTCGTCCAGAAAGGTAATAAATCTGAGTTTTTATTAAGTTTTTGAGTTCTTGGAGTTTTACTCATTTTTGGTTCAATCTGAACGAATTTGGATGTTTATGTTATGGAAAATGATGTAAAAATACCCCAAAAATGTTAATAAAACATTAGGATTGATTGCATGTTGCTATAAATTGAATTTGGAAATTTTTAGTGGAAATCCGTAAGTTTCGAAGGCAAAACCTGCATGTGAACTCGGCGAGTTCAGGGGGAACTCGGGGAGTTTTCAAGAACATTTTGAGTAAATCTTCAAAAATTCATAAGTGTTGGATCCGAATTCGGTTGGGACCCGAATTCGGATGAGACCCGAAATTGGATAGGACCGAAATCAAATTAAGAATCGAACTCGGATGGACCCGAATTCGGATGGGTCAACCCAATTCGGATGGGTCCGAAATGTAGTTATGGATCCGAAATTCGGATATGAACTCGGCGAGTTCTATGGGAACTCGGGGAGTTCTATGCAATTCATGGGTAATTCGGATGGGTTTAAAAGGACCTGAATTTATGGGCAAATGATCGCACTTTTGGGATATCTTTTGTACCATATTAATGCAAATAAAGGAAGGTTATTTGGAAATAATAACACACCAAATGATGTGATTTAAATATAAGTTTCGGATGTCGGTTCCGAATGTTGTAATACTTTTATATGCACAAATTAAAGCTAATTTGTTAAAAACCCGTGTAATGATAATATGTTTATCATATGAAAATGTAACAGGTCCCTTGTGGTGTTGTTTAACCCACAGTGGGGTACTTTGTGATCCGGTTGAAAGTCTATGGAGAGATAAGATAATTTAAAGTTTAATAACGCACCCCACTGTGAGTACATATGATTTCGCATGTTTATATCTGCTTTATGATTGCTATTTCCTGCTGAGACATGTTGCTTCATTCTTCGATTGGAATTCTACTAACTTGCGTAGATTTAGATGCACATTCACATTTGTTGCATTGTCCGTTCATTTGTTGTGCATCTAACGATGGACCGGTGGGTCGCATCTGTTACTCCGATGTTACTGCGCTATATGACCTGGAGCTGATCCCTCCGAGGTTCTGGTAGGCAGTTAGTCATCCCCGATGTTATGTCTGTCTCAGATGGTTGGGTTTCATACCGAGCTTTGGGCTCGTAGGAGCGACAGCTCATGTGTGTCGTACTTTGTGTACGTGGAGAGTGCACGACGTGTGTCGTCGGTGCTACTCTTGTGGGCATCATAAGGATTTATAAAATGTGTAAATCTGTGTATTCACTAAGCATTCGCTTACCCCTCAGTTGTTTTTATTTTTACAACAAAGGGTAAATCAGCTGCCGGACCTTCTAGTTAGGTCGTGTGAAGATTTGGAAGATTAGATACTACTTAATCGGTAATTGTGATTTGGGACAATGTTGTAATATGTTTGGGATGAATGTAATAAAGTTGAGTTTGTAGACTTAGTATTGGAACCTTATAGCACCGTAGGGTGTCTGACTGTGATTGTATTATTTTATTTTGAATTTTAATGCTTCCGCAATTGTTTAAGTATTCAGATCATTATGTAATCAATTATGTGGTGTATAATCCTGGCTGCATTTGTAATTGGGTTTATTGTGGCAAGGGTGTCACAGTGACCTTAGAAGCTATCTTGGTACATGGACGATATAGCTTTGGGGCCGTGATTCTATGTTTTCAAAACAATTTATGATGTTGTAATAGTTAGGTGTTATTTGTTTTTTAAAAGGTTAAATGTCTGAAGTCTGAAAACCACATCTGAAATTAAGAGGTGTCCTTAAGATCTGAAATCTGAAATCAAGAGTTGATCTTAAGATTGCTTGTTCTTTTAACATGAAACATCTAAAAAATATTACTTTAAAATATTATATCTATTTAATTATATATTATAATTAATTAAATTATATAAACAAAATTAAATTATAATAATTAATATGATAAATATTTTTAAATTAGAATTAATTGAATTTATCAACACCTCAAAAAAGATGACTAAAATTATAATAAATAATATGATAAATAGTTTTAGGGTTTGTAAACTAAAAATTAAAAAAAAAAAAAAGATACCTCTTAATTTGTTTTCAGACCTAAGTCTCTCTCTTAATATTAAGAGGTAAATTCAGAGGTTGCAACATGTTAACTCTAAAACTAAACAAACAATCTAAATTTATTTGAGATCTGAAGTTTAGACTTCAGACCCTTTTAAGAGCCTCTTAACGAAAAACAAATAAGGCCTTAGACAATATCACTGTAGACATATACATTTCTTGTTTTAGTGTGGAACTGCTTAAATATGTATTAAGTTATCAATTTTAAATTTCATGATTAATCATTGGGTTGTGTATTGTTCCTGGTGTTATCAATTATATCGTTAATACATGAGGATGTCTCATATGTATATATATGTGTATATATATATATATATATGTGTGTGTGTGTGTGTGTGTGGGTTCAATGGAAAACCAATATATATCGGAATACTTTGGAAAACCAATCGTTGCCCTTAGATTAGATGCATATGTGATACTAGATTAATGTATCATGATGCATTTAAAAAAATATGCATAGGGGGTATTCCAGGTTTATTTTTTTTTATCAAAATTTAACATTTTATCAATTTCATATTCAAAATTTATAATTTCATAATTAATACATAATTCAATTTATAAAAACATACACATCCAAAATTAAAATTACAAAACGATGATACATTCAAATTTAATTTTTCCAAAATTTAGATGATGTTGATGCATCGTCTTCTTCGTCATCGTTCGTCATTCATATTCGCGTCATTCCTATTCATCCATCCTTCAAACGTGACCGGACATCCTCCGCGTTCATGCATCATTCGAACCGATTAATACTTAAAAAATGACGAGGCATCACAACCTTCAATAACTTTAAACTTTCAAAAGCGATTAATACTCACAAAATGACGATGCATCACGACCTTTAATACTCACAAACATTCATCACAAAATGACGGTGTAGGCAGCGGTGGTGGCCCAAAATGACGATGCATCACAACCTCAATACCGATTGATACTCACAAAATAGCAATGCATAACGACATTTAGTACTCAAAACCAATTAATACTAACAAACCTTCATCACAAATGACGGTGCAGGTGGTGGTGGCGGTGCACATGGCGGCGGCGGCGGTGTATGCTTGTTTCATTCGGAATACTTGAATCATCCGTCATCGATGTTGTTTATGTGCAATCCGATTATGTGTATGCTTCGTCGTCCATGTAACTCCGTTCACCGTAGTCGCATTCTCTTTCCGATGTTTATGGAATAATTTTGAAATTAAAACCCATGTTATGGAATGTTTTTGAAATTCAAACCATGTCATGGAATGATTTTGAATTTTAAATCCATGCAATTAGGTAGGTTGAGAGATTGTAGGGGATACCAAATTTAAAAAAGATAGAGTTTTTATTATATTAGATAAATATTATTTGCAATTCCACAAATACCCTTATGAGTCTTTATGATGCATTACGGATCTTAGTGGTGCAGTGAGGTATTATGAGGTTTTCTGATGCGTGCTGGGTTTCCATTGAACCCTTCTCTCTCTCTCTCTCTCTCTCTCTCTCTCTCTCTCTCTCTCTCTCTCTATATATATATATATATATATATATATATATATATATATATATATATATATATATATATATATATATATATATATATATATATATATATATATCCAAATATCTAATTAATATTATATCACTTAAAAAATAGGGTTAATATTGAAAAAACTCCATGGACTTTTATGCAATTATCGATTAAGTCACTGAACTTTTTTTCGAGACTTAAAGTCCCTAAACAAAGTTTGTCTTATTCAAAACTATATATTTTAACCCGCTACCTGCTTAACAGGTAAAACAATTAGTTCCTTGAATAGTAATTATTCTTAAGAAAACCAACTTTCTTTTCTAATTTTCACGATTAAGTCACTGGAATTTATTTTTTCTTTTTGTTTTAGTCACTCTACCGTTTACCGATTAGTGACCTACTAAACAGGTCAAATATATAGTTTTAATTAAGACAAAAATTGTCTAGGGACTTAAGCACTCGGGAAAAAAAGTAAATTGACTTAATCGATAAATTAATGAAAGGTCGTAGGGTTTTTTCAAAATAAACCCAAAAAAATACAAAACATTATCTTTTTAATTTATTTATTATTAAATTCCTAAAATACTATATTCCTAATAAAAAAACCTACCGTAAAGAAGATCGCCCAATATTGATCAATGTTTGCACTATATTGATGGGCCGCTACCGTTATGATCCTACATGTTAGTGCATAGAATTGTTCACACTTAAAAAAATCTTTATCTTCTTTAATGTCTTAGTTTTTAGTTCCTACTTGTTTCAGCCTCCTTTATTTCTTTTAAGGCTTGTAAAAGGTCGGAAAATTTTATGGTTTTCGTATACTTTCTTTCATTTTTAATGTTATGCTGTTGTTTAAAAGAAGTGTCAAATTAGCCAAACTGAATCAGTGTAAATGGTTCAATCGGTTTAGTTATTTAAAATGTTAACCGAAGTTATTGGTTTTTGCTTCAAAAACCGATAGTGCATATATTTACCTCTTAAATAGTTAGCATTTCATTACCAAAAAACTTATGATTTCTGTTTCAAAACAAAAGTCAATGAGTATAAGTTGTCAAATTGGCTAAACACTTCCTATTAAGATATAGCATTTTGGGTAATTAATACATTTTCGTGAGAACGTAAATTATCTTTTCTAAATAAAAACTCATCAGGTCACCATTTTGAACACTTTCACCGTCTAATTCAACATCCGAAAAGCATCTCTTTCAACCGGACACCAGGTGCATCGTTGTCACTATAAATCACATATGCCATTTTCCGATGGTTGGTACTTTTCATCCTAATATAAAGATTCGCATATCGGGATTCTCCTCCGAATCCCTTAAGAATTGTTCATATTCTATGGCCATCCAAGGTCGGTCTAATAATTTTCGGGACCCAGTGCAAAAACTTAAAAAGTTCCTTGTAAATATGTATGTATATCCATGATAAATTAACAACAAAAAAAACTTATAATCATATAATATTAAATGTAGAAACTTTACAAGACAAAACCTTGTTTAATCGCTAATAGATATATAATATATTTTTTGAGAATGTACATTTAAGATTAATGAGCCCTAGACGATTGTCCGTGTTGAACTTGCACAGTGCCGACCATGTGGCCATCATTTAATCATCTACTCTTCCTCTTGTAGAATTCAAATCAACCACAGTGTTAAGTGATTTTAGCTTCCAAGATCGAAACTTTCCATGCTTCTTTTGCCTCTTCTCCTCATAACTCTTCTTAACTAACATCATTTTCCGGAACCACTAAACCTTTGTACTTGTCAAGTTCCTTATTGTTGCCATTAGCAAAGTGCATGTCATAACCAAGAGCATAATCACCCACATTTAGAAGATGACCTAGATGTGTCTTCATGAAAAATGCCATATAATTATTGCCAAAATCCAATACACACGCCACTTGAACATCGGCAAAAACGTACTTATAACCACCAACATTAACCTCAGTTGAAACTACAACAATGTCCAAAACAACATATTCGATAAGCTTCCTAGATGTAACTTTTAAGCAATGGTTTAAATGACACCCTCCAGCATTGCTCGACATTAATAAAATGGTGTCGTAGAGACATTGGATCTAGTAACGCAATATTGTTGCTTACTTTTGTTATATAACAAGTGGGTCTATATTTCCAAGATGGACTAATGACAAAAAATAGTAATAACTTTTGTCATTTATATAAGGGTTGATATTGAAAAAACTCTACGAACTTTCGTGAATTTATCGATTAAGTCACTGTACTTTTTTTCGAGTGTTTAAGTCCCTAGACAAATTGTGTCTTATTCAAAACTATATATTTGGCCTGTTTAGCAGGTCACTAACCGGTAAACGGTACAATGACCTAAACAAGAAAAAAGAAAGTCAAGTGACTTAATCGTGAAAATTAGGAAAAAATATTGGTTTTTTTAATAATAAACTATTCGACAAACGAATTGTTTTACCTTTTAAGCAGGTAACAAGTTAAAAATATATAGTTTTGAATAAGACAAATTTGGTCTAGGGACTTAAATACTCGAAAAAAAAATTCAGTGACTTAATCGATAATTGCATGAAAGTCCGTGGGGTTTTTTCAATATTAACCCTTTATATAATTAATAGCAACGTTATTTGTTCTTTATCCTTAATAATAATAAATTCTGTTTTTGTTATTAATATTAGCAAGTTTTAACCTGAGACATGACTTTTTTTTTTGCTGAGTTGGATACCCACATGTTATAACATTTACAGATATTTCTTTGTGCTTGCATATAGTCAGATTAAGTGATGAAGCATTGTTTAGTTTGAGCGGGAAGAAGAAGAAGCGACACATAAGGATTTCGACAGAGGATTCTTTGTGCTTGTATATAATACGTATGTTTATACATGATTTTTAATGTCTTTTGCATGTGTTATTCAAATCTTTATAACCTTTGTTCTAAGTTACGGTTATGATATATTCATTTGTGCATAATGGTGTCGTCTTCTCGACAAAGTGGGTTATCATCGATATTAACTATAATGGAATGTTTCTCAAGCACCCACTTCAATATGCTGGTGGATTTTCAAAAGAGTTGAAGCAAATTTTAAGGAAATTGACTTCGAAACCAACCATCTGTACCTTTTTTGAGGAGGTAACTTAAACTATATTTGCTTCGTCTTCATGGTAAAGAAATGATTAATAGTATTAGGGTTACGAAAGATGATGATGATTTTAGAATCTTTTTTTGAGTATGTCGTGTCAAGTGATATAGTCATCAAAGTGTATTAGGTCTAATTGGTACTAATTTATCAAAGTTCATAGTTGATGATGATAACAAAAATACATTGTTGATTGAATATCTATTGAATGAGAACCAAAGTAGTAGTAATAGGCCTGAATCAAATAATGAAGGGGTTGAACTAGATGAGAATGTGGTTGATGAGCAGATAGAAGGTAGTGAGGAAGATTGATTTGATATATAAGTTAGTGATAATGGTGAATCAAATAGTGAAGAAGCTCAATCAGAAGCATCATCACTAGATCATTTATCAGAGGGAGAGGATGAGGTGAGTGAGTTTAGAAAGAAAAAGGTGTTGATATAGCTGTAAATTTTATGGTTAATATTGAAAACCCCATCAACTTTCTTTATTTTCGTGATTAAGTCCCTAAACCTTTTTACTTATTGTTTAAGTCCCCAAACTATTTTTGCCTTATTCAAAAATGTATATTTGACTTGGTTGACCGGTTACCAAACAGGTAACCTTTTTACTTCATTAATATTGAAAAAAATCCACCATCTTTCCATATTTTAGCGATTAAGTCCCTAAACATTTTTGTTATATCAGTTGTATTTTACCGACAAATCTGGTAGTCGGCCAAAGATATATACTTTTAAATAAGACAAACATAGTTTAGGGCTTAAACAATTGGAAAAAAGTTTAGGGACTTCCTTGAGAAAATAAGAAAAGTTGATTGGGGTTTTTCAATATTAACACTAAATTTTAAAGCACAGAGAAATACAGACAGAAATGATATGGTTGAGGAACATGAACCATTCTGATTAAACTTCATGGTTATTTAAAAGTGAAAAAGCAGGAATTAACAAACGAAAGTGATGAGGATGGTCAGGAAAATGAAGATGAAAGGAGAGTTCCTAGGCATAATCCTAAGATCAATTGGAAGTTAATGAAACATATAAATCGTGAAAGATATGAAAGTCTAAAACAATTGAAAGATTTTCTTACTTACTATCCTTTGGCTAATGGGTATCAAATTAACCTTGAACACAATGACCATATGAAATTGTTGGCAATGTGTGGTAAGCCAGACAAAGATGGAAAGAGACATTGTCCGTGGAGGTTGTTGGCTGCAAAAAAAGAGAATGGAAGAATTATTCCAGCTGAAAACATTGAATGATGAACATAGGTGTGAAAGAAATTTCAAGTATTGTCCTTTGGGTAATTCAAGGTGTGTTGCGGAAAGATTTGCAAAGAGAATTAGACAAAACCCAAAAATAAAATTGAAAGACCTCCAAGTAGCTTTTGTTAGGAAATATAACTGTGAAATAACAGTAAATCAGTGTCATAGGGGAAATTTGCAATTAATGAGTATGAACAAGGAATGAAAACACACTATGCAAAGTTGAGAGACAATGCAGAGGAAATCTTTCGAAACAGTGAAGCTTAGTGTTAAAACAATTCTAGATGGAAAAAGTTATTTTTAAAGCTACTATGTTATTTCAAATGACTAAAAGATGGCTGGATTAATGGTTGTAGAAAAATACTTAAATCGGATGGTTGCTTCTTAAAGGGAGTTTATAAGGGGGAGTTACTTTCGACTGTAGGTAGGGATGGTAATAATCAGATATATCATGTGGCTTGGGTTGTGGTAAGCGTGGAGAATAAAAAAATAATTGGACATGGTTCATTGATTCATTGATAGATGATCTTGACCTTAATGATGGCACAGGAGTCACTTTAATATCATATCAACACAAGGTATTATCTCTTTTATGTTGGACATAGTACACACACTGTTATATCATAACTTAATTATTGTTCTTAATTGTTACACATATTGTCCCTAATTGTTATTCATGTAATTGTTAACCAGGGTATCATTTAAGGCTGTGAAAGATGTCCTACCACATGCTGAGCATAGGCAATGTGCTCGACATATATACATAAATTTTAAAAACAAATTCAAAGACACAATGTACAGAAACCTCTTCTGGACAGCCTCAAAAGCGAGCTACCCACAAAAATTGGAAGAGGCAATGAATGATATTAAATCGTCAAATGTTGAAGCTTACACGTACCTTGTTGAGAGAGCTCCTGAAACTTGGTCAATGACATTTTTCAAGACATGTAGGAATTGTGAAGCTATAGAATATGGCATAATTGAGTGCTTTAACTCACTTATTCTTGAAATGAGAAAGAGACGTATCACAACATTGCTGGAGGCCATTAGGATTATCTTGATGAATGGAAACAATGAGACAGAAGGCTAACGAATGGACAGATGACCTTTGTCCATCAATTAGGAAGAAGCTTGAAATGAACAAAGAATTATGAAGGTTTGTTTATCTAATCTATGTTAAGTATACATTCAAAGTGATGTTGAATAATCTAATTTGTTGTATCTTTGTAGGTTTTGAAGGTTTAACCAAGTGGAGGTACACAATTTGAGGTTAAAAATGTGATGGATGCTTTCATAGTGGATGAGGAGGCCTATACTTGTTCACGTAGGATGTAACAATTGTCTGGATTTCCATGTCAACATGTTGTCGCAGTCATCTTTTATATCAATAATATGTCATAGGAGTATGTTTCATCGTGCTTCAAAGTAGTGAATTCAAAGAGGCATACAATAATTACTTAATGCCTTTGAATGACATGGATATGTGGCCCAAAACTGACTTTATCAATCCATTACCACTACATCCAAGGAAGTTACCTAGAAAGTCGAGGGTTAATATAATAAAGGATGCAAGTGAGGGTGGACACAATGGATTTAACTAGTAAAAATTAGAAAAAAGACCCACCCCCCAAAGATTAAACTACCACCAAGGAAAAAGAGAGTATACCCACAAGCAGAAGGAGGAAGAGGTATTCTCATTGCATGCTAACTTCTAGTCGTATTTATAATTCTAACTTCATTTGTAGGTAGGTCAAGGAGGAAGAAGAAGAGGTAGGGGAAAAGGAACTTGGAATGTTGGGGTGTCAATAGACCCTGTTACAATGGAGACTTTGATTGGGGTAAATACAACTCATTTCATACTTACATGTCTGTAATCTGTTGTTAATTTGTTGATTAATTTGTTAATTAACCCAATCGCCATTGTCTTTGTAGTCTGGTATAAGCAGCCAACACCTGTTGGGCCTCATGGGTACCACTTCATACAACAACTAATGAACCGATGCATGATGAAGGACCTCTAGTTGTTCAACCACCAATAACATCACATGAAGCTCCATATGATCAACAAACACTAAATAACCCAGAAGAGATGGAAATTGAGCAGACACCATTTATAGAACCACCACTTACTAAGGTCACACAATCTGAGGTAGCACCACTGGAGGAAGCACCAACTCATCAAACTAAGCCATATGTACCAACAACATAAAAGAAGATGAAAAAGAGTGAAAGAGTTGTTTTGAAGAAACTTGCCAATGTGACTGTGGAAAAAAATGGTGAAGGGAGCAGTTATCTAACACTTGTCTTGCTTGATTAGAGGATTGTGGGCTATGGTTTTTGTGTAGACGGGGTTTATACTTTTTATGTAAATACATTGGAGGTAATGGGATTATGAATCCCCTTTTTTGCATATCAAATACCTTGTTTTGTTTAGGGGCTTATGGGGTATACAGTTTTGAATGTATGCCAAAACTTGTCAGTATGTCCCTATTTAACTATCAAATATATCCCACTTCTAATGAACCGATGCATGATGAAGGACCTCTAGTTGTTCAACCACCAATAACATCACATGAAGCTCCATATGATCAACAAACACTAAATAACCAAGAAGAGATGGAAATTGAGCAGACACCATTTATTGAACCACCACTTACTAAGGTCACACAATCTGAGGTAGCACCACTGGAGGAAGCACCAACTCATCAAACTAAGCCATATGTACCAACAACATAAAAGAAGATGAAAAAGAGTGAAAGGATTGTTTTGAAGAAACTTGCCAATGTGACTGTGGAAAAAAATGGTGAAGGGAGCAGTTATCTAACACTTGTCTTGCTTGATTAGAGGATTGTGGGCTATGTGTGTAGACGGGGTTTATACTTTTTATGTAAATACATTGGAGGTAATGGGATTATGAATCCCCTTTTTTGCATATCAAATACCTTGTTTTGTTTAGGGGCTTATGGGGTATACAGTTTTGAATGTATGCCAAAACTTGTCAGTATGTCCCTATTTAACTATCAAATATATCCCACTTTATTTCAATTTTTTGTTTGGCTTATGATTGCAGATATTCCAAGTGATAGTAGTACATGTATCTAAATACAATTGCTTTGACCTATAGTAAGGCCTTTACAAAGTTCCATACCCAAGATGTTCCAGTTGGTGTTCCTATACATAATAACAAGTATAAATATAAATGCTTTGAACACAAATGTATGAAATGCAAAAGGCAAAAAATTCATCGCTTTAAACATTGACAAAGCCATTACATAACAAGAATTTAGTCTGTGGAAAAGCCTTTACAAAAGCTTTCATACCCAAGTGATGAACCAACACAACAACTACATATGTTAAAAATGAAAATAATTACTATTATAATCCCCAAACACCTATCATGTAACTTCATCTTTGTTTTATTGTTGTTTCATTTCATCCTTCAAATTGTCCACATCTTCAATCAGCTTCACCATTTCCATATCTAACTCGTTTGAACTTTGTCCATTAGTTCCATCATTACCATAATGAAGCTCATACATTGATTCTTGGTACCATTCATTAGTTAGCTTTGGATCAATCCATTGGAAGAACTGACAATCAGTTGAACCTTAGAATTATTTATGAAAAACATATGAATGCTTCAAAAGAATTGATTACAACAACGATTGGATACAAATTTCATACTTACATGGAATTTATGGCAACACCCCTAGTCCATGAGATTTTCAATATCGCTTCTTCATTGCAAAAACAAAAAGGAGCTTTCTTGCTGAAACCAAGAAAGCCATGCTCTATCTTTGATGCTTTCTTGCTAAAACATAAGAAGCCATTACAAAGATTTGATGCAGATAAAAGGGAAGCAGAATGGGTAAAGCAGAAACGGAAAAAAAGAAATGAAGAAGAAGATACGTGCAACTAATTCCGTCTTTGCGTATAAATTTTAGTTTGTTGATGTGGATAAACTAATTGCATTCCATTTTATCCAACTTAGCAAAAAAAATGTGATGTCAGACCAGTTAATTGGATTATCTGTTAATTAGGTTAAAACTTGCTAATATTGATAAAAAATAAAAGTTATTGTTATTAATGATAAAAAATAAATAATGTTACTATTAATGATAAAAATGACAAAAGTTATTACTATTTTTTTGTCATTAGCCCTTCCAAGATTTGAAACAAGTTTTGGAGGGAGATTTATGAAGTTTTTTTATACTGATTTAGAAATAATATCATACATTAATGGGGGAAAAATAGGGTGTTGTATTTGTGTGTTAATATCATACTAGATGAGGTTTATGAGGGTGTTGTGTAGGATATCCATAGCTTTATAGTTTTTACATTAGGAAAAAAGTATTTTAAGAATTTAATAATAAATCAATTAAAAAGATAATGTTTTATACTTTTAAATGATTTAATAATAATTAGATAATTGTATTTTTTTATGATGAAACGTATGCATGTAATGTTCTTTTTATTATTTATAATAATAATAATTATAATTTATATATAAGCTTGAGATGCAATATTTGAACTTCTGAAATGGTAAGAAATTTAACTTTTTTTAATAAAGAGAGAATTGCTCAAAATAGCAAGTAATTTTTTCTTTTTTTTATTATAGAAATCTCGCAAATTTTGTCTCAAATAAAAGAACCAACTCTTTGTTCATTCCGAATTATAGCATTTAACTGGTAAACAACAATAGTTAACCGGTAAAAAATGGTTATACATAGGGTTTATTGTTTGAAATAACAATCTACTTTTTATTGTTTTTTCTTATTATGAAATGAGTTTTATTTTTTATCATTCAATATATTGTTTGAACTAACAACCTACTTGTTGTTTACCGGTAAATGCTATAATCGGGAGTAAACCAACAGTTGATTCTATTATTCGGGACAAAATTACGAGATTGCTATAATAGAAAAAGAGAAAATTTGCTTGCTATTTTGAGCAATTCCCCCTTCAACAAAATAAATAATTAATTATAACAACTATTTTATTCTTTTCACCCTTAGGGCGTTCGGTATACCTTCCCCGAAGGGAATCGGCCTTGCCACATGGCAAGGAGGCCGGCGGCTACACCGCCCCCCCAACTCGGCCCCGCCTGGCTTGCTCCCCGCTCGACTTCTCCTCACCGCATGGCCCCTTCGATTCACCCTTCTTTTCCTTTATTTTACTATCAAACAGTTATGCGTATGTATGTATGTATGTATGTATATGTATGTGTGTGTGTGTGTGTGTGTGTGTGTGTGTGTGTGTGTGTGTGTATATATATATATATATATATATATATATATATATATATATATATATATATAGATTTAGGTTCAAGTGAGTACCACCTCTAATGCAGCGCACCAGAAGGTACCACCCTTAAAAGTAATTTTTTTGAAATTTTTTTTCATGAACATGTTCTAATTAACATTACACATATCATATGTAAATTTCACGCAAATTCGAACACTCTAAGTGCATGAAAACATGCATCACATAAATGCACGTTCACATGTCTTTAAAATTATGTAAGTGTGTGTTCACATCATTTTTTAGGAGCTAGGAGATGTGAATATATGTGAAATTTACATATGATCTTCATAATGTTAATTAAAACATGTTTATGAAAAAAAATTTTAAAAAAAGTTTTTTTAAAGGTGGTACCTTCTGGTGCGCTGCATAAGGGTGGTACTCTCTCGAACCATATTCTATATATATATATATATATATATATATATATATATATATATATATATATATATATATATATATATATATATATATATATATATATATATATATATATATATATAGTAACATCCCAATTCTGGGATAGGTACGTGGTATTATTTCATTGGATTAATTATTTAATTTGGGACCCGGGGATACAAATTTGTATTTTTGAGGTTGGGATCGGATATTGGGTGTTGGACCGGGTTTAATCCAAAACGTATATATTTGTGAGCTACTTGCCTTGTTGCTTCACAATTCACTTCCTCTAATTCAGAGATTAAGAGAGTGTGTGTGTGTGCTTTATCTCTATCAGCTGCAATAGTCAAGATTAACATTCCAGCTTGAGATTTGAGCTCCTGATCATCACCATCTTCTTCAACTTTGCAACCAAAACCAAAGTGAGTATTAAGCTTCAAATTCCCGGATTAGTTGTTGTTGATTGTTGGTAGTTAGTTGGATTGAGTCTGTTTATGTTTATAAGTGAATTCAGAAGTATATTATCAGTTAAAATCGAGCTGTGATCGAATTTGGGGGTTAAACCCGTGGCTGTGCGAAGAAAAGAGCATTACTGCTACTGTTCGATCGCGGGCCGCGATGTTCTTGAGATAGATCGCTGGCGGTTTGGGTGAGCGCGGCCGAGAAGGTCAGCGCGACCGCGATGGTCAGTGCGGCCGCGATGAGGCAGGGTTTGGGGTTAGGGTTTTTGGGTTTTGCGAGTCAGGTGTTCGGGTCTTTGGGTTGCGTGAGTTGTTGGGAAATGTGTATAGAGTTGTTGGGTTGAGATTGTGATAGTGAGTCATGTGTTGTGATTTCAGGGTCTCAGGTTGATAGGGTCGGGAAAGGGCAGGGAACCGAGACTGAGTAGTATAGCTAACAGGGCAGGTGAGTTTGCATGCGTTTCTGAGATATTTGTACGATTATTTATTTATACTTGCATGATCTTTTACTGAGCTTTCCTTATGAGTTTTCTTACGAGTTTTATTATTGAGATACTATCATGCATGTATACTGTGTTTATTGTGAAATGTGTTACTTATATGAGATTTGAGACACACGAGCTATCGAGATACTAAACCATATGACTGGGCAGGGGTTGGACCGCTCCCAAATCCCTTTTTGAGTCCTGACGGCTGCTTTGTGCGGTCTAGGGACTTGGGTACGTGGATTCATCCACATGAGTTAAGTACCTATCTATGCTGCTTTGTGGGATCTCATATTCTTCTTCAGTAGAGAACGCTGAATGTTTTTCTATCGAGCTTATTGTATTGAGTTTTATATTCGTACACTATCACTTGCATTCTCACCAGCTTTAGCTGACCTGTGTGTGTTGTTATGTGTATCCCAGGTGATCGGGGCCTAGGACCCAAGTAGGTTTACATTTCAGACGATTCGAGGAGTTAGCTACCTTTTCTAGAGGTAGTTATATTTTGGGATGATTGTATATACTTCGGATAGGTTATGTTATGTTCAGAGATTTCTGTGACTGTATATTGTATAATTAAAGTTTTAAAATTATCGGGTTTTCACGTGTATGTATCGGGAATAGTTAGAGACTATTATATTATATTGTTGATGATGTGTTATTCACGTGGCATTTGGGGATTAGTTCGAGGGTGTTACATGTATATATAATTTTAGTTTTATAAATTTTTTATTTTTAGTGTTGTTTCTTATTATAGTTTCGTAAATGTTTGTATGTTTTACTTTTAGTGTCGTAACTGTTGTTTCGTTCGTACAGTTTCGTATTTTACGTTCGTAATTGTTGTTTCATTTGTAGTTTCAGTTTCGTATTTTAAATATTTTAGTTTTAATTGTTTTATTAATATTTTAGTCTCGTATTTTACGTTCATAATTTCATATTCTTATTTTACATTCATATTTTTAATTGTGTAGTTTTTAATTATATTATGTAATAGTTTTTAAATATTTATGAAATTAATTATTTTAGTTTTAATTTTTTTTGTTAATTAAAATGAATTTATTTTTAAAAAAATTGAGAATGGTGGAAAGGTTTAGAAAGATGAGTATTTCCAAGTTAGAAAGGTGCTGAAAGGTGGGGAGAGAAAAGATGATATGGCGCTGAGGTGTAAAAAAAGGTGGGTTTGTGAAAGATACTCATACCCTTCACTCTTATAGTCCATGCGTACAGAGAGTGTTTTTTCGTATTAGGAAGGTGTTTGGTTTTGCTTTATGATACCGATTATTAGGTTATTACGTTATAATAATGTAAATAATTAGTTTGAAGTGTTTGGATTATATACATTAAAAAGTGATTATTTGCGTTTAGAGCTATTCATATCACACTTTTTCATAAGTTCAAAAATGTAACTTATTTGCTTAATGAATGGTTATTAAGTCATTTTACAAGTTAAAACGCAAATCCAAACACTTTAAAACTAATTATTTGATAATTGTGATAGCAAACAGTAGAAGCCAAAACAAACACTACATTTCTGACAGCACTCTTTGTTACAACTATTAAAGATCATTAGTTTCCAAAACACTGCAGCAACTTTTCAAACGCAAATCCAAACACCTTCTAGGTCACTGACATATCATTCTTTTTCTTTATTTGACCTCAAGAATGTATTGGATCGGGACGACTTTCCTATTGAAGGTGTTGCCTTTGTTGAAGGTGCTGCCTTTGGTACTATTGTTATTTTATACGGTCCAAGAACTTCGATGATGTTGGCGTGATTCGATTTGAGTAAGGGATCCTGATGTGATACATCGTCATGATGAAAATTGAGTGCTATAAACATTATTTATCTTCTTTTTTGGAAAAATTGGTTATCTCATCTGTGGGTCCCGAAAGGTTTCCCAAGTACATAGCCTTAAGCTGTAGAGGGGGGGTGAATACAGCAATTTAAAACTACACACTCTTTTCTCAATGTTTGTATGTATTATCAACAAAAGTTAATTACAAACAAGCTTGAATGCGGAAAGGTTCAAGCTGAGATGACAGATACAACAGTATGTTAACTAATCTAAGACAGACTTAAACTAGATACAATGAATACACTCACTAGGAATTACTCACTGTGTTTACAAGACTCAGAGAAACAGCTTGAATAAGAACAGCTTGGACACAAAGTACTGTTTTATTCAAGCAGACTTGCATGCATGAAAGACACACTTTTAATGCACGTTCACTCTTGGCTTCAGCACTTAGCTTTTTGGCTTTTTCTTTCAATTCTTGGAAGTTTCCTTTTATACTCACCCCGAGGATCTAAGAGAAGCTTCTTCATTGGATGAAAGGAAAAGTGAAAAGTCTTGTTGAAAAGACAACATAAACTTTTCTGCACATTCTGAAAAGCAGACATGCCTTTATGTTGCAGAACTTTTGTCTTTTCACTTTGTCTACTGTTGCATAAGCTTTAACTAAATAAGGAATGTCAACTTTGCGTTTAAGGCCTATTTTGATATAAGAAAAGGTCTGTCACTCTTTTCAAATATCCTTTTGTCTTCATGTAACAGAACAGCGTGGGCAGGCTGAGCAATTCTGTTTTCCACCTTGTCTTCGACTTTGTAAACTGATCTTGTAGTAAAAAAAACAATACATGAGGACTTGGAAACATATTCCATAAAGTGTTTAGCCTGTTCACAAAGAACAGGTTCTGTTCACAAAGAACAGAACACTTGTAGACTGCCCAAGCTGCTCACCAGTGTAGAGCAGCGTAGACAGTTTATTTCAGCTTGTTCAGCAGATTGAACAGCTTGGGCAAAACTGCTTTTGTTGCAACACATGCAACACATAGAACAGCTTTGGGCTGATATTGCAAATCATTTTCAGGTTTCAATAAGGCATATAACAGGCCTTAAATTCAACCTTCAAAAGCATCAACAGGTTTGATTAAGAATCTCCCCCTCAGATGCAGAACAGGTTTGACTGAGGCCTTTTTGTGCCTAACAATCTCCCCCTATTTGCAATAACCAGTCTAAGCTGGCCTTATCAAAAATCACTATATATTTTTACAGTACATTTGCTGAAATAAAATTACAACATCAAAGTAAAGTAAAAGATCAGTTTATATATACACTGATTCTTGATTACATAAAACAACACATGTTCTTACAAAAGTACAACTGATGTACTGATGTATATTACAACTGATGCAAAAGAAAAATTACAACTTATGTAATTAAAGTACAACTAATGTACAGTAGATTTTGGACTGTTTGTGTTGGGAGCAGATAATGGTAAGCCTGTCCAACTGATGGACAGCTTCCATTCTTCACCTACCCAGATGGTAGATGGACTGAACTACAGTGGAGGGGGACCTTCAAACATCTTTTCAAGTTCCTCCCTTGTATCCTCAAGTTCTTCAATTTCACTTCTGATGATCATAAACTTGGGATCTTCAAGTTCACCTCTCTCATAAAAGCCTCTGAGCTGATCCCAGACGGCTGCTCTCCACCTGCTTGACTGCCTAAATGAAACTGCAAGTCTGAAGGCTACAAGCTGTCTCAGATCCACCTTGTATAGATATGATGCTCTCTGAAAGCATTTCTTCTGAGTTAAGGGATCTACAAAAAATGCCCCCAGCCCAGGCTCTTCAATAATCTTGCCATCTTCAAACTCTACTCCAGTAAGCAGGCTGTGATCAACTCCCTTCATCTCAACAGCATAGTCACCCTGTTCTATTAAGATGAGGAGTTCATCAAGCTCAGTGTCTTTCCTTGTCCTCCTGGCCTTTATTTTTGGTTGTGTCACATAGACACCTTCACTAACTTCTTTAGAGATCAGGCCAAGATTCTTCACTCTCTCCATCAACTTTTTGACATATGCTCTGATTGTTTTTGCCGTTTCTGACTTAGATTCACTCAGAGCAACTGCCAACTCAATCCACTCCCTGTACCCCATCTGTGCAACATCAGTGTAGTCATACGTTTCTAGTTCTGGCCTGTTGCACCCATTCTGGTTATTTTCAACTTCCACTGACTGCCTTTTCTTGATATGGGAACAGCTTTGACAATTGCTTCCTTGGCTAGCCTTCTATCAGCAACATCCTAAAATTTTCTTCTATCCAAGTTGTCAAAGTGGAACTGAGCTCTTGCAAAGGGTACTTGTGTTTTGGTCACAGAGACCTGAGCACCCTTTTCTTTTTCTCCTTCCTTCTCTCCTGCTGATCCCTTAGCAGCTTCCATTAATTTCTTTTGCACTTCCAGAGAGGACATTTTAACTTTCCTTGCCTCTTGAAGTGCAAAAGACTTAGCAGCTTTGGCAGATTCTTCTTCTTTCCTTAGAGCTTCCAGGGCTTGAAGCTGTTCTTCTCTGAACTCAAAGTATTTGTGCATGGGAAGACCCATTTCTTTAGCCCTGGCTTTGTGAAATTTAATTTCTGCTGCTTTCTGCTGTTGGGGATCAACTGCTGCTTTTTTTTTTCCTTTAGCTGCTGTAGTGGCAGCAGCTTCAGGACTTTCCTCCTCTTCTTCTTCTTCTTGTAAAATCAGATGTCTCCTTCTGCTGCTTGGCCTGTCCTCAGGAATGAATTCCTCCCCCTTAGATTGAGCAGGGATTGGAGATCCAGCTTGAGTAGGCTGAGCAGCGTGGGAGGCACCTTCCATTGTACCTGTTTCAGATGCTCCTGCTGGTTGACCAGTGAGTATTGCAGGCACTGATTTCTCCTTAGGAGAAGAAGTTTTCTCCCCCTTAGACTTAGTCTTCGAGGCAGATGACTTCTCCCCCTTTGAAGGAGATGTACCAGCACCTTCAACACCTGGTCTGCCTGAAGACACGAAGTCATCAGGCTAGCCAGCAGTTTTGGCAGCAGGCCTGGGGCCAACAAGGCTATTCACTAAGAATGCCAAGTTGTCCTTCACCTCTGCAAGCTGGGAAAGACAGGATTGAAGAGAAGAGGCCTGGGTGTCAGCAAGAGAGGTCAGTTTGACAATGTTTTCCCTATCAGAAGTTGTGAACAGCAGGCTTTGAAGCTGTGCAAGATGTAGTTCAAGGGAATCTTGCACATCAGCAAGGTCTGATGACACAGAATTGGATAGGGAGCCAATGACAGTGTTCAAGTTGGCCAATGTGGCAGGAAGGGTAGAATTGCAAGAAGTGAGGAGAGATGACAGTTGTTGAGATATAGTTGCCATTGAGGACACTGAGTCCTGTTGTAGTGAAAGAATAGAGGAAAGGGAAGTAGAGACACTTTGCAGCTGTGTAGTGAGTGCAAGCAGCTATGGAGAGTTGTCAGGTTTTGTAGTGGCTGGGAAGGAATCTTTGAACAGATCAAAGAATCCTTTAAGCTGTGCAGACACAGAGTCTGAAATGAGAGAAGGTAGAGAGGACACAGAGGATTCTACAGAACTAACTTTGTTGGTCAGCAGTGTAAGTTGATCCTTCAAAAGAAGGTCTTTAAGAGATGGAGGTGTGTGGGTGGACCGTTTAGATTGTGTTGAGGGAGAGGATGAGGATGAGGCTGGTGTATGAGGATGTGATGAAGAGGGGAGAGGAACAGTTGAAAGAAGCTCCATAGCCTGGGCAAAAGTAATGTGGCCCAGCTTGGAGGGGTCAAAGGGTCCTTCAGCAGTGGCAGTAGCTGCATCATCAGGAGAAGGGGTTGATGGTGGGGGCCTTTCAGATGCTGCTTGTATGGCAGCACCTTCATGAAGGCCAGTGGGTGTTCCCTCTACAGTGCCTTGGTGTATAAGCACCTCATCATGGGGAGATGGAATATGCATTTCAACATCAGCAGTGGTAAATTCTGCTGATGGAATTTGCACAGAAGGGTCAGCCTAACCTAAGGGATGGTATGTTCCCTGAGGTTCATCAGCATGAGATGTTGGTCCCTCAGCAACTGTTTGGTGTTGAACAGCTGTATCATAGGGAGCAGAAATTTGAGGCTGAACTGCCGATTGGTCTATACCAGCAGTGTGGGCACCTCGTGCAGACTCAGGGTGTAAGGAAGTTTGAGGTGGGGACAGTGTGGTCTCAGTATGGAGTGGAGAGGGCTCCTGTCTTTCAATATTCTCAGCCTGTTGGGAGGCTGGAATAGTTGAGGTGGCTATCTCCGTTTGTACAACTGGCTCCTGTTGGGTGGAACCAGAGGGTCTAGGCTGACTCTGGGTAAACACAGGATGGAGTGAAGCAGGCTCCAATTGTTCTGAACCTTCTCCCAAAATAGGAGAGGCAGCAGGGGTGGCTTCTCTTACAACTGAACCCTGTTGAGAGGGAACAGAGGAGCTGGTTGTTTGGGCTGATTTCCTTTTGGTGAGTGATTTTCGTTGGTAGTGGAGGGATGAAGTGGGTGATTGTAGAGAGATGATGGGTTCTGTTTGGACAGGGTGTGAGACTGGGTCAGGAACAGTTGGGTTGGCCTGTTCCATGGTCTCAGATGCCACAAAGGCACCAGCCACAAAGGCTTCAGGTTCAACAGATGAACCAGGGTAAGGAGCCTACTCCCCCTCAGCCACAGAGGCTAAGGGAGCAGACTGAGACTGAGCCGTTTTGGCCTTCTTAGGGACAAGCCCAGCTTTAGTGATTGCCATGGTCCTTTTAACAAGCTTGGACCTGGCTTTGGATTTTGCCTTGGGAGCAGGTTCAGGATCCACCCTCACAGCAGAGGGTCCTTCCACCAATCCTAACAGCCTCCTCATTGGTGTTGACAGAGGAGGCTCATTGGGTAGAACAGGAGTATAAAACACTCTATTCCCTATTACAGGGAATGCAGCAGTCTTAAGTAAAGGCTGAGAGGAATATAGTTGCTCACCACAATGATGTTTGAAAATAAGGCTTAAAAACCTTGGATACAGAACAGCAGCTGGATGGTTTTCTTGTTGTACCAGGTTCCTTAAATTCAGGAAAATCCATTTGGCCATGTCGATTGTTGTCCCATCCACCAGCTGTAGAACAATGGGGACTTCATCACGGCTTAGTTGGTCGAATGAACCAACTTTACTTCCGAAGCACATCACCACCGAGGCAAATAGAAAACTGTAGGTCGGAGACAGATCCTTCCTAAACAGTGTTGCTCCGATTTTGGGTTCTGCTACACCACAGAAACGTAGCAGATTGCCCATTTGATCATCTTCAGGTTGAGGCATGTCATATGGGTCAGCAGTTGGCAGATGACGAACCTCCCTGAGAAGATCAGTTGTGATCTCAATGGTCTGAGTCCCATTAAGAATAGTTCCCTTTATGACTTTGGTGTTGGGGTTGTAGGCACAAGTGTACCAAAATTCGTACACCATCTCCTGGTACAGGACTCCAGGATTAGCAGTCATTGCATAGTTCAACGGATGAACTAGCAGAAATTCCACCATTTGTTCATAACCCTTCCCTACATAGTTTTTGGGAATGGTTAGGTTAGTAATGTAGTTTGTGGGCTTTATGGTCAGCATCGTGGTAACTGATGAGTGTTTCACAACATCATCACCAACGAATACTGGAAGAAAGTGATTGTTTCTTTGAGCCATTTGTGAAGGTTTGGGTATTTTGAGAAGCAGAAGACACTTAGTCGATTTAGGGTTCTTGAGGATTTCTAGAAATAGTGAGGAAGACGAAGATGAAACAGTAGGGGGTATTTATAGGATTTGAATGTGAGTGGGTATGAGAGAGAAACATTTGGGCGGTTGATTTGAAAAAGTCGTTAAGGGAAAACGGAACGGTTGTCCATGTCAGACCGTTTGTCAGACCACTTGAGCCTTTTTTAGTCACTAACACACGTAACCCATATTATCCGCAGTAATTAAGTTAAATAAAAACAGAAATTAAGTAACTTAATTGTAAAGAAAGGTAGTTTAAACTGTTGGTCTAAGCTGTTGGTCAAACCTGTGATGAGTAGGATCATCACAAGCTGTTCATTCTTCAAGCTGTTCACTTCTTCACACTGTGCTTTCAATCTGTGTTCTAATGTAAGATCAGGTTGTGTTCAGTAGTTGAACATGATACAAGACATTGTCTTGTAAATCAGTGTGAAGGAGTGAGCAGGGTGGAGAATAGACCATCAGAGCAGGCTGGACGAGTAAACTGTTATTGTTCAGCCTGTTATATGTTCAAGCTGTTCAAGGATTTCAGAAAAATGGCTAAGTACAGAATATGCATAACCTGTTCTGTCTAAGTTGTTCTGAGAAACTTGAGCAGTGTGAGACATACAAGGTCTTAGACCTTTGAAGACACTTAGTCACTTTTGTTTAACATGCCCAGCTTGCTGACAAGGTAATTAAACCTGGTTTCATCAAGGAGTTTGGTGAAAATGTCTGCAAGCTGTTCATTTGTGGAAATAAAACTTACCTCCACATTACCTTTCTGAATGTGATCCCTGATGAAGTGATGTCTGACTTCAATATGCTTTGTTCTTGAATGAAATACTGGATTGTTGGAAATGGCTATGGCACTTGTGTTGTCACACAAAATAGGAGTTTTCCTATACACAAGCCCATAGTCTTCAAGCTAGTGCTGCATCCATAGAATCTGCCCACAGCAGCTTCCAGCAGCAATGTACTCAGCTTCAGCAGTAGAAGTAGACACTGAGTTCTACTTCTTGCTACACCAACTTATCAACTTTCCACCAAGGAGTTGACATCCACCTGTTGTGCTTTTCCTATCTAGCCTGCAGCCTGCAAAATCAGAATCTGAATTACCTGTTAGATCAAGACTTGAGTCTTTGGGATACCAAAGACCCAAACCTGATGTGCCCTTCAGGTATCTGAAGATTCTTTTAATAGCAGCTAGATGAGATTCCTTTGGATCAGCTTGGAACCTAGCACACAAACAGGTGGCAAACATAATATCAGGTCTACTAGCAGTTAAATATAGCAAGCTCCCAATCATACCTCTGTAAGCTGTTACTGAAACAGCTTTGCCACTGGCATCAGCATCCAATTTTACATTGGTTGCCATTGGGGTTTTAATAGGAGAACTTTGATCAAATTTAAACGTTTTCAAGAGATCTAAGGTATACTTTCTTTGATTTATAAAAATTCCAGATGAGGTTTGTTTAACCTGTAATCCTAAAAAGAAAGTAAGTTCTCCCATCATACTCATTTCATATTTGGATTTCATGAGTAATGAAAAATTCTTGCATAACTGCTCATTGGTAGAACCAAATATTATATCATCCACATAAATTTGAACAAGCATAATATCAGATTTCACCTTCTTTATGAACAGTGTGGTATCTACTTTACCTCTGGAATACCCATTGCTCATAAGGAATTCAGTAAGAGTGTCATACCAGGCTCTAGGGGCTTGTTTGAGACCATAGAGTGCTTTGTCCAACTTATAGACAAAACCTGGATGTTGTTCATTTTCAAAACCTGGAGGCTGCTTGACATAAACTTCTTCTTGCAGCTTCCCATTCAAAAATGCACTCTTCACATCCATTTGAAATACCTTAATGCTCTTATGAGCAGCATAGGCTAGATACAAACGGATTGCTTCTAGCCTGGCCACATGAGCAAATGTCTCATCATAGTCAATTCCTTTCTCCTGTCTATAACCCTGAGCAACCAGTCTTGCCTTATTTCTAATGACATGACCTTGCTCATCCATCTTATTCCTGAAAACCCATTTAGTCCCAATTATAGTTTTACCTTTAGGAGCAGGGACCAGCTTCCATACCTTGTTTCTCTCAAACTGATTGAGTTCTTCTTGCATGGCAGTGATCCAATTGGCATCTTTAAGTGCTTCATCCACCTTCTTTGGCTCAATTAGTGAAACAAAGCTAGAGAACATACAAAAGTTCCCTAAGCTGTCCCACCTTGTTCGTACCCCTTTGTTGATATCACCAATTATTTGATCATTAGGGTGACATCTGATCCACTTAGGATCATTCTTCAATGAGGATTCTCCTGAGTTATCAGCATTTTCACCAGGTCCTGTTGAACAGCTCTCAAGATTTTCAGACACGCTGTTGTCTTGAGCCTGTTCACTTGTTGAACATGACTGACCACTGTTGAACATATCAGCAGATGAACCAGGAAAATCAGCATTGATAGGTTCAGGACATGAAGTTGTAATTAAGTCAGTACACTTATTCACACATGGTGTATTGACATAATCATCATGCCCATCATGATTAACAGGTTCCACACTGGATGTGGTGGAAGCTTTTGAGTCATTTTCACTGTTTGAATGCATGAGATCATCAAAGTTTAATTCTCCTGAAACTAATTCAGGAACAGCTTTGGTGGAAGCATTCTTAGACTCTTCAAAGGTGACATTGATAGATTCATCTATCACCTTTATTTTGTTGTTGTACACTCTGTAGGCTTTGGAGATAGCAGAGTAGCCAACAAACACACCTTCATCAGCTTTTGGTTCAAACTTTGCCAGTTGGTCCCTTTGATTCAGAATGAAGCAGGGACACCCAAACACATGGAAGTAACTGACATTTGGCTTCCTCCCTTTGAGCAGCTCATAAGGAGTCTTGTTGAACCTTTTTACCACTAAGGATCTGTTTTGGGTGAAGCAGGCAGTGTTAACAGCTTCAGCCCAGAATGATGAAGGTAAACCAGATGCACACAGCATGGTTCTAGCAGCTTCAATGAGAGTTCGATTTCTCCTTTCAGCAACTCCATTTTGTTGTGGAGTTCTTACAGCTGAAAAGTTTTGAGTGATTCCTTTCTCTTCACAGAAGTCTTCAAGAGTACTATTTCTGAATTCAGTACCATGATCACTTCTAAGCTGCTTCACTTGGGCAGAGTTCAGCATTTCCATCTTTTTCACAAATCCAATAATTTCTCTAGCAGCCTCTCCTTTGCTCTTCAGGAAGATAACTCATGTGTACCTGGAGAACTCATCAACCATTACTAGAGTATATCTTCTTCCTCCTAGACTTGGGACATTGACAGGTCCAAACAAGTCCATATGGATTAAGAAGAGAGGAGTATCAATAGAAAAATTATTTTTGGATTTGAAAGATGATTTCCTCTGCTTGCCTTTCTCACAAGTTGTGCAGAGTCTATCCTTAACAAAGGTCATAGAAGGCAAACTTGTCACCAACTCTTTCTTACAGAGTTTGTTGATGTTTTTGAAGATCAGGTGTGACAGCCTTTTGTGCCATAACCAGTTTAGGTCTGCATTTGTTCTTGTGAGAAAACAGGTTTCAGTTGTAGGATCAGCAGATTGCATGTCCACAACATATACACCTTTCTTTCATTGAGCACACAACACAACTTTGCCTTGGGGATCCAATATGTAACCCAGGTGCTCATCAAAGTTAACATTGTAGCCAACATCAAACAGTTGACTTATGCTAACAAGATTATGTTTCAGCCCAACCACATAGGCTACTCTTATGAACACTGCAGCACCAGCTTTAAGAGTTCCATATCCCTCAGTGGATCCCTGTATATTGTCACCAAATGTGACTTTTGGCCCTTTTTCAGGCCTGAGATCACTCAGCAGATCCTTACAACCTGTCATGTGCCCTGAGCAGCCACTGTCCAGGTACCAAACCTGGGATGGTTGTTTTTCCTGCAGAGTGACAAGAAAAATGTTAGTCATTTTTAGGGGAACTCATCACAGGGATGAGTTCTCCTACTTCATCAACATTTGTTGATGGACTTGTGATATCAACACTAATATTCCCTATTCGAATGGTATCAGTTTGGATGGATACCACTCTCATTGACTAAGATGTTTCCAACACTGTTTATGTTAGCTGTGAGGGAACCATCAGAGTCAGCAGGCCTCATGTCCTCAGTTTCAGAACAATCTTTGGCTAGATGTGTCTTCATTCCACATTTATAACATTTTCTCCTCTTAGCATTTTTGGAAGAAGACCTTTCAGAAACACATTCTGAGTTATTTCTGTTGATTTTACCAGTAGATTTAGCAAACTCATTACTATTTGATGAATCAACAGCTTGAGTGGAAAGTTCAATAGCAACAGCTTTGCTTGTCTCTTCTTTCCTCTTTTTAGGAGGACATATGTCAAAGATAGGAAGCTTAATTGACTTTTGAACTTCCACAGGTTTAGGAAACTTATTCCCAGATCTCTCAGGCTGAGCAATGGCTTTGCCTTTGTCCTTCCTGAGATGTGATTGATGTTGCCTATCAACATAATCATTATTTTTGGTTTTGAAAAACTTATTTTCATTTAAAACCAGTTTACCACTATGATTAGAAAACTTTATTGAAATCACAGCAGGTTTGCCTTCAACATAAGACTTACCCTTGTTAAAAGCAGACTGCTTACCTTTTGAAAACTTATTTTCAAAATGTTCAGCATTAAAAGGATTAGTATGCCTTTTTACATCAGCTTTAGGCCCAAAGCCTGTTTTGTCAACAGGCTTGGTGTCCACAGCTGCAGTTTGGACATGCTTTCCTTTCTTTTGCTTGTGTGAATCAGCAGAACACTTAGCAAGCTGATTTGATGGAGAACTTATTTCATCAGCAACTTTTGAGCTAGGTTCACACGAGCTGTCAGTGTTTTGAGGCCTGACAAACCTGTTTGTTGAGATTAATTTACCATTCACTTTTTGAATAAAAGTGTTTGGAAGCTCACCAAGAGTGGACAAGTCTTCTTTCAAATTATTAACCTCAACAATGGAAGCTGCTGTGTCAAGATCCCCTCCAAGATAGGCTTGGATTTGTGCAGGGATCTGCTGACTTATGCAGTGGCTGACTTTTTGTGCAGATTGGCACCAAGAGTCAACTATCTTTTGAAGCTTAGCATGTTTTATATATGTTTCTCTCTTTTCTTCCAGTAAAATAGAGTTGATGTGTTCTAATTCATCAAGCTCAGTTTCCAACTTATGGAAACTGTCCAGTTTACTGGATTTTGTTTCAAGATCAGTTTTAAGCTTAGAGATTTCAGATAATAAACCAGTATGCTTCTCAACAGCAGCTTACAGATCAACAAGCATATATTCAAACATTTTAATTTTTTCTTCAGAACTGTAGTCCATAAAATTTTGTACCTTATACATCATTGTAGGATTCCAGTTCTCCAAACTGCTAAAAGCTTCAGCTTCAGCCAGATCCTGTTTGAAGTTGCTTGTTGATGGGACATCAATGTTGGCCATCAGACAGTGATTGTCTTCTTCATCAGATGATGAATCAGACTCCTCCCAGTCACAAGTCTCTGCCATGAGTCCCTTTTGCCGGTTGGAAACCACTGAGTTTTCCAACTTCCTCAGCTTAGCCATAGCCATAAGGTACTTAACCCTATAGCCATCATCCCTGTTTGTCTTGTGTGGTTTGGATGACTGACCAATAGCTTTTGACACACAGTCAGCAGCTATATGGCCAGGTTTGCCACATTTGAAGCACTCAGCTTCGATCTTATCAAATTCCTTCTTTTTAACAGCATTTGAGCTTCCCTGCAGCATGTTTCTTCCAAACCTTTTATTGTTGAACCTTTTGACAAGCATGACTATCATTTGTTCATCATCCAGTTCAGCAAGATCTGCATTGTCTTCCTCATCAGACACTTCCTCCTTATCATGAGCCTGTTGATCAGGTTGAGTGAACACGTCACCCATCTGACTTACAGGTAGTCTCACACTGGCCACAAAGGTTGCACCTTTCTTAGACATTTCCAAGGCATTTCTCTTCTGTTGCCTTGACCGCTCATCATTCAGTAAGGATCCATACAGGTTAACAAGATCCATACTTCTGATGGTACCTGAATTCCTTAAGATTGTAGAAAAATAATTCCATTCTTCAGGCAGGATGTTTAAGAATTTGTTTACCAGAGTCAGGCTGTCTTTGGTGATCCCAACAGCTTTGAGATCATTAATAAGAGCAGTAAACCTGGTGTAGGTTTCTGTGAGAGTCTCCTTTGGTTTTGCAAAGAAAAGTTCATACTGTCTAACAAGATTATTAATCCTGTTATCCAGTGTGATTGTGGGTCCATCATAGATGGTACACAAAGTATCCCACATCTCCTTTGTAGTCTTCATCTTCTCAACCTGTTTGAACACATCATCAGGCAGAGAGATGACCAGGTTATTTCTGGCCTTTGCATCAAGAGCCACTAGTCTTTTGTCTTCATCAGACCATTGAGCTTTTCCTTTCTCAAATGTTCTGATTTCAGGAGCAGCTCCTTCAACAGCAGGAGTTATAGTTGTAACAGAGGTTGGCACATAGGGACCCTCCATCACAATCTCTGGTAGTTGTACATCCAGATTCTCTAAGTAGAACATCATTCTGAACTTCCAACCAGAAAAGTTCTGATGATTGAACTTTGGAGGTTTGCCCATTAAGCCATTGTCATAGTATGAGGAACTTGCAGCACTGTTGTCCATGGAAACTTTGGGAGAATGAGAGATCTAGAATGACACACACTCTAACCTGCTCTGATACCAGTTGTAGGTCCCGAAAGGTTTCCTAAGTATATAGCCTTAAGCTGTAGAGGGGGGGTGAATACAGCAATTTAAAACTACACACTCTTTTCTCAATGTTTGTATGTATTATCAACAAAAGTTAATTACAAACAAGCTTGAATGCGGAAAGGTTCAAGCTGAGATGACAGATACAACAGTATGTTAACTAATCTCTGACAGACTTAAACTAGATACAATGAATACACTCACTAGGAATTACTCGCTGTGTTTACAAGACTCAGAGAAACAGCTTGAATAAGAACAACTTGGACACAAAGTACTGTTTTATTCAAGCAGACTTGCATGCATGAAAGACACACTTTTAATGCACGTTCACTCTTGGCTTCAGCACTTAGCTTTTTGGCTTTTTCTTTCAATTCTTGGAAGTTTCCTTTTATACTCACTCCGAGGATCTAAGAGAAGCTTCTTCATTGGATGAAAGGAAAAGTGAAAAGTCTTGTTGAAAAGACAACATAAACTTTTCTGCACATTCTGAAAAGCAGACATGCCTTTATGTTGCAGAACTTTTGTCTTTTCACTTTGTCTACTGTTGCATAAGCTTTAACTAAATAAGGAATGTCAACTTTGCGTCTTTCTTCCTTTGTTAAGGCCTATTTTGATATAAGAAAAGGTCTGTCACCCTTTTCAAATATCCTTTTGTCTTCATGTAACAGAACAGCGTGGGCAGGCTGAGCAATTCTGTTTTCCACTTTGTCTTCGACTTTGTAAACTGATCTTGTAGTAAAAAACAATACATGAGGACTTGGAAATATATTCCATAAAGTGTTTAGCCTGTTCACAAAGAACAGATTCTGTTCACAAAGAACAGAACACTTGTAAACTGCCCAAGCTGCTCACCAGTGTAGAGCAGCGTAGACAGTTTATGTTCAGCCTGTTCAGCAAATTGAACAGTTTGGGCAAAACTGCCTTTGTTGCAACACATGCAACACATAGAACAGCTTTGGGCTGATATTGCAAATCATTTTCAGGTTTCAATAAGGCGTATAACAGGCCTTAAATTCAACCTTCAAAAGCATCAACAGGTTTGATTAAGAATCTGCCCCTCAGATGCAGAACAGGTTTGACTGAGGCCTTTTTGTGCCTAACATCATCATTCTGGGACCTTTATATAATATAAAAAAATACGCCGTTTATACCAAAACTGTAAAACCTTGCTTTCTAAATTATGTGTTTATGTCGCAATTTGACTTTGATTATGTAATTTGAGAGTTTAACGAAATTAATTGCTAAATAATGCAATTAGGTTATGAAAAATATTTATTTAAGTTAAATATGTTTTATGAATCTTTAATAAGAATCAAATTAAAAGAATGAGATAAACAAAAGTTGGGTGCTAAAAAGGGAAGTATGAAACTTGCGAAAATGCAAATACCAAAAAATGTGGTCATCTACTCATTATTTCACCAAACAAGGAAAAACAAAATCCTTCTTATGCTCTCAATCCATGGCTCCATCTAAATCCTCTCAAGAATCATCTCAAATTTTTAACAAAAATCAAAGATTGAAGCTAAGAAATTCATCCACAAGTATCAAGCAGCAACAACCTACAAGAATCAAAGGTAATTTTTATGTAAAATTTGTTCTTTTGGGTCCTATGAAACCCACGACTTCTATGTTTTTGATAAACACAAAAATTAGTTCCAAATCATCAACTTAAACAAAGTTTAGTGTTGATGTTTTAAACAAAACCCATGCATGTTATAGTTATGTGTTAAGAGAGCATATTAGAAATTTGAAGCCTTAATTCACGATTTCGTATTAAAGTTTTGAGATTTTGAAGTGTGTATGTGTGAGATCCAAGATTCATGAATCTCGGATGCATGAATCTCGGATATATGAATCTAAATGAATCTCGGATTTATGAATCTAGGATGTATGAATCTTGGATAACTATATATATAAATGTATGCTTAAACACAATTAAGTGGTCATTGGCCAAACTTAATTGTCTTTGAAAGTTACTAAACACACAGTCATGATTCATATTCAAGGCCTTAAACTATAAGCTAGTTTTATTGATCTGTTATACACTCTGTAATGTTAAATTACAGACACTGCATGCACACGAGAGATAAATTAAAGTGTTTAGTCGTTATGAGTCAAAGTTAAGTGCCAGAGTATAATAAAGCTTATTAAAAGTGTCAAAGCCGTCAGAGATAGTGTAAAGCTAGATTGAGGCAAAGTAAAGCCTCAAAGCCATGATAGCTAATGTCAAAGTCAATTATACAAAGCCAAAGCCAAAATGTCTTATTAAAGCCTACATAAGTCGGTGCAAGTTAGTTTGATTATTTCAAAGACTCTGATGCAAGCATAACAAGACTGTGAGTAACAGTTATTCATGTTTACATGTACTTTATGTAATTGAGACATCTTTGCTTCTATATGCTTTCTTTGACCTTCAATAGAGCTTATGTGAGTGAAGGTGAACACTGAGGTACAGGCGGTGCCCAACCTAGCCAAATCTCACATTTGTTCTATTAATATGCATGAACTTACTGCTATTTGTCTGCTTCACATATTATACAACAAGCCTTATTTAAGCGTTCTTTGTGCATTTCATAAGCATTTTACATTATTGCAAGCAAATCTGATGCTTACCACTATCCCAAGCATTTATGCGGGTAGCTAGCCCCGTATCACAGACTGATCATCTGTAAGCGGTTACCCTAGTGGTAGCATTTCATTTTCAGCGTGCATTGTCTCAATTTGTGCAAGCAATTACTCTGATGCAAGCTTTAATTTGGTGCAGCCTTTGTAGGCAT
Source organism: Centrapalus pauciflorus (assembly GCA_020465985.1). Lineage (NCBI taxonomy): Eukaryota > Viridiplantae > Streptophyta > Magnoliopsida > Asterales > Asteraceae > Centrapalus > Centrapalus pauciflorus. The sequence goes on from JAANYP010004031.1 coordinate 82,764, forward strand.
ATTTCTTATAGCCACGTATCATACATGTATGATTTTCTGTTATCTCACTAAGCAATTAGCTTACAGTTGCTACTCACAATTTTACAGGCAAAGATAGAGAACAAGCTGGATAATCTACTTAGGTCTACTTTCTGATCAGCACAGAGGACTTTAGCTCACTATTCAGCTTGTGGTATAGCTTTGTGATGCCTTGGGACCTAGGTAGCTGTTTTTATTATTATTGTGATGTAATAGCAACTTAGTATTGTAACCTCGTAGCACGTGTAGTGCATAACTTATTGTAATACTTTATTTAGCTTTATGAAAGCTGTAGACTTAATATGATTATTATGGCAATTGTTATTTACTTCTGGGATTATGCAAGCATGATTAAAGCAATAATGTGACAAATACACTTTTTGAGATTTATCAATTTACCATTTTTTTAATCAAGTATCGGTTGTCATGTTTGATGAAAATACTAGTTTATTACCCGTGTACTACACAAGATACTTAAATACATTGGTTTTTTTAAAATATATATTTAAAAAATTATTATAGAAACAACAAATAAAACAATATTATACTGCTAAAGAGATTTTTAAAAACATAATGTAATTAAATAAAAAAGAGATAGCATTAACAGAAGAATAGAAAACGATATTTATGGTGGACTGATGCTGAAAAGTTAAACGAAGTTGGGATGGGGAGAATAGAATGCAATTTTAACCTGCCACTAACCTTCTGTTCTCAAAAAAGGGGTGAAGAAGAAAGAAAAGGTACGAAGGAAAGAAAGGGAGAGAAATGTCCATTTTTTCTTTTTTTCCATTTCTTTTCATAATTGGGCAGAAAGTTTTGAGTAGAAAATCATCTCATTTTCCACAACTTTTTTTTCCCTTGGTTTGATGGAGAACACAAGTTTTTTTTTAATTTCTTCAACTTTTTTCTTATTTCCTTCTTTAATTTATTTCAGGAGCAGAGTGTAAGAGATACATGTAGGGGTGTTTATAAAAATCCGAATCCGAGCATCCGAAATAAAAATCCAAAAATTCGATCCGAAACTATCCGAAATTTCGGATTCGGATGGTAAAATTCAAGATTTTCGGTTAATCCAATATCCGAAAATCCAAAAAAAAAAAATTTTAATTTTTTTTATGTCTTTAGGATTGGTTATTTACGTAATATTGAGTGTTTATTATTATTTTAATGTATATTTTTGAGTTTTATCTTGATATTATAGATTTATTAACTAATATTTAATATATTTTAGTTTTTTTAATCTTTTTTTAGTCGTATGGAGTAAAAATAATAAATCCGGATAAAATTATTTTGTGATATATTTATCTTTAATATGTATTTGGGTATATGAATTTGTATTTTAGATATTTAAATATTTGATTTAATTTTTAAAAAAAGTTAAACTATGAATTTTTCGGATATTCGGATAATCCGATATCCGAATCCGATAGCAAAATTCACTATCCAAAATTTTGGATATCCGGTTTTGAACACCCCTAGATACATGTGAAATTTTTTTTATAAAATATTTGATAGATTATATTATTATAAACTAATTCATTTTATTAATTAATTTATTAATAGTAAAAATGGTAAAGTCATATATGTTATGTGACATTTAGTTTTCATTTAATAGAACATAGAGATATATGTTTAATACTATAAAAGGTAAAGAAAATTAAAGATGATTGTTGTAATTACAATAAGAATAAGAGAAAATTACTGATTTGGTCCCTGTGGTTTGTCCATTGTTGCTGATTTGGTCCTTTAAGATCAAAAATTACTCCGTTGGTCCTTATGATTGTAATTTTGTTTCATGGAAGGTCCTTTTGAGAAACGGCCGTTAAGTGTCAAGGTTAGTGAATGGGCATTTTAGTCTTTTACCTTCTCTCTCTCCTCTCCCTTCTTTCTATTAAATAATCTAGCCTATTTCTTCATCTTCTTCATTTCTCCTTCTCACCATTTTCTTCATTTTCTCATTCTCCATCATTTTCTTCTTCTTCCTTCTTCCTTTTTTTCCATTTGATCAACACAATGCTTTGCCCTCATAAAAACTGCCGTACTTAGATTGCATTGACTGTTGAGTTAAAGATCATTGTTTCTCTTGTTGATTATTCTTATCATTAATGACAAAATATATGCATCTGTACATCATGTCACCTGCCATTACCCAGTGAGGAAACAGATCATTAGAGGGTTGTTGGTTGGAGGGTGGGTTGATGAGCCCGGTCATCTAAAAAGTATAATATTGATGCATTTCGAAAATAGGTTCAAAGAGCAGAATCATCAGAGATCGTTCTTTCGCAGCTCTCTTTTCAGTAAATTGATTGATATAGATAGTGTTGCAAATGGATGAAATCTGGGATGCAACTTTTACTTTGTAAAGTTGACTTTTGAAAAAGTTTTTGACAGTGTTGCAAATGGATTGCAGGGTGCTTCAGACCTCAGTTTCGAGAATGTTAAATGGATCTTCATCAAAAGAATTTGTTATGGAACGGGAATTAAGTCAGGAGGATGCGTTTTCTCATTTGCTATTTCTTCTTGCCGTGGAAGCTTTGTAAGTTTTATGTTAAATGAAGAAGGAAGAAGGAAGAAGAAGAAAATGATGGAGAAGGAGAAAATGAAGAAAATGGTGAGAAGGAGAAATGAAGAAGATGAAGAAATAGGCTAGATTATTTAATAGAAAGAAGGGAGAGGAGAGAGAGAAGTAAAAGACTAAAATGCCCATTCACTAACCTTGACACTTAACGGCCGTTTCTCAAAAGGACCTTCCATGAAACAAAATTACAATCATAAGGACCAACGAAGTAATTTTTGATCTTAAAGGACCAAACCAGCAACAATGGACAAACCACAGGGACCAAATCAGTAATTTTCTCTAAGAATAATAGATTGATGCTGTTTTTTGCATTTATGGTTTTTGATCAGCTATCGGGTCTCCATGGGCGACCTTGGCTTCCATACCAGGTTCGTCCCTCCCTCTTTCAATTTCTCACACAGACATACACTTTCGACTTCACACACACACACACAGAGCGACTGCCGTTCGATTTCAGACACACACACACACACACATACGCACTCTGATTTTCACACAAACAGACTCTCGATTTCTCTCCATCTATGTATCTAACATTTGATTCTTGTGTTTTTATTTTCGATTATAAACAGGTTTCACACCCTTTTGTTCTAAATCTGATCTGGGTTGGACATAAATCAGGTATTTTGTGTATTTGACATTGTGCTGTTTGTTTCATTCTTTTTAGTATTTGTTCTTATTTTCGATTATAAACATATTTTTGCTACTTGTTTCATTTTATTCTTATGTAAAGTTTTGCTATGCCTGTTTGATTTAAAGTGTGTTTAATTTATCATGTATCTGCTAAAGTGTATTTTCTGCTATACGTCATGTTTTTATATGATTTTTGTTGTTGTGGAATTTGAATTCTGTTTCATTCCTGCCAACCAAACATGTTTAAGTATTTGGAATTAGTTCGTTCTATCCAGAATTCCATTTGTTTGACAGATTTTATTTCTTCTGTGAATCAAACGGGCCCCAAAGCTTCATCCTTTGCCTCTCATGGCTGAATTACCCAAAACCCTTTTCCCCAAACACCTTCTGAAACTTCTCAAATCCGAAAAAGACCCAATTTCTGCTCTCTCCCTCTTTGACTCCGCCCTCTCTCACCCAAATTACAGCCCCAACCCCGCTGTGTTCCACCACATTCTCCGCCGTATCTCCGGATCACCAAAACTTTTACCTCAAGTTACCCGAATTGTGAATTTGATTCAAGCTAAGAAATGCGCTTGCTCTGAAGATATCCCATTGATTGTTATCAAAGCGTATTCGAATAATGCGATGGTTGATCATGCATTAGATATTTTTCAAAGAATGACTGAAGTTTTTGGTTGCGAACCCGGTGTAAGATCTTACAATACTCTCCTTAATGCGTTGGCGGAATCGAATCAATTCAATCATGCTGACTTGTTTTTTAAGAATTTTAGAAGGATGGGTGTGTTTCCGAATTTGGAAACTTATAACATTTTGATCAAAATTTTGTGCAAAAGGAAGAAATTTGATGGAGCGATTGAAATGTTGAATTGGATGTTTGAGAGAGGGATTGTTCCGGATGTGTTTAGTTATAGTACTTTGATGAATGGATTGGTGAAGTGTGGGAAAATGAATAGGGCATTGAACGTGTTCGATGAAATGTCTGAGAGAGGAATAACTCCAGATGTGATGTGTTATAATATTTTAATTGATGGTTTTTTCAAGAAAGGTGATCTTTTGGAAGCAAATGAGGTGTGGGAGAGATTGGTAAACTCCTCATCTGTGTATCCAGATGTCGGTACTTATAATGTTATGATTAGTGGTTTCTGTAAGTGTGGGAAGTTTAACGAAAGTTTAAAAGTTTGGGATCGAATGAAGGAAAACGAGCGACAAATGGATTTGTTTACGTATGGTACAGTTATAAATGTGTTTTGTGAATCGGGTAATGTAGAAGGCGGTATGATGGTTTTTAGGGATATGATTGCAAAAAGATTGTCTCCTGATGTTGCAATATGTAATGTCTTGCTTAATGGATATTTTGGTGCCGGACTGATTGACGAATGCTTTGATTTGTGGGATATCATGGAGAAGAATGATTGTAGGAATGTTATCAGTTTCAATATTTTCATTAAAGGGTTGTTTGAAAATCAAAAGGTAGAGGAAGCTATTTCTCTCTGGCAGCAACTACATGAAAACAATTCTGTTGTAAATTCAACTACTTATGGCATTTTGATCCATGGATTATGCCAAAACGGGTACATAGACAAGGCTGTTTCGGTCCTAAAAGTGGCAGAAGCTAAAAGAAATAATCTTGATGTTTATGCATTTTCCTCAATGATCAATGGATTCTGTAACGTTGGAAGGTTGAACGACGCAGTTCATATGCTAGATCACATGGTAATGAACGGCTATAATCCAAACACGAATGTATATAACACACTAATCAAAGGCTTTGTTCATGCTCATAAAATTGAGGACGCTATCCTCTTCTTTGATAAGATGATCACGAGCGGTTGTTCCCCGACTATCATCACTTACAATACTCTAATTGACGGATTATGCAAAACACAAAGGTTTGATGAAGCTTATTGTTACGTGAGGGAAATGCTAGAAAAGGGAATGAGGCCCGATATGATCACTAATAGCTTGTTGATGCGTGGTTTATGTCAGGACATGAAGGTGGACATGGCTCTCAAGCTGTGGCATCAGGTTATTAAAGACGGTTTTAAACCTGATGTAATTATGTACAATATTATAATGCATGGATTATGTTCCGTAGGAGACGTTGATTATGCATTGGAGTTATATTTAACAATGGGTGAACATAAATGTATTCCGAATCTTGTTACACTCAACACACTAATGGAAGGTTTCTACAAAGTTAGAGATTTTCTAAATGCATCAGCCATTTGGGCTCGAATATTAAGAAGTGGGTTTCAGCCGGATATTATCTCTTATAATATAGTTTTCAAAGGCCTTTGTTATTGTAATAAGATGCCAAATGCCATTTGGTATCTGAATGATGCAGTGGCTAGGGAGATTGTACCAACTGCAATTACATGGAATATACTCGTCAAGGCGGTTTTGCATTCAAAGCCTCAGTTGCAGCAATGAGATTATTGAATTTGGTGGAAGTAAGTTCCTTGGTTTATTCTTGTAAGAGTAAAATTATAGTTACATCACAAATTGTCGTTGTGCTTAAATTACAGAAAGGAAAAGAATAAAATGTGTTTGAGTGATTTAACCATCGTACTTGTTTCTCCATATTAAAATTCTTTGAAGATTATCTTATAAAAAATTAGTCGCACTGGCTTAGTCTAGAATTGATTTGGCATTTGAGTAAACTACAATGATTACTTTGTAAATGAAATGACGAGCATGATGGTTATCCTTTAACTTGATTCTTATCGTGCATGTTTTTAGTGCGACTCTTTTTTCGGTTATTGTCTAAAACTTTTTACTGGTTTTGATGCATCTCAACTTTTGGCTTTTTGTTTACTGACACAAGTTGCATGTGAAAGGAACTTACTTTCAGTCAATTTCTATTTCGGGATCATTGTTTCATAATCAACTTATAAGTTTTAACTTTTAAGACCATATGTTATAAGTTTATATCAAATAAGGGACCGTTTATTAGAAGTATTTTTATAATGTATAGGTTACTAGGTCCCTTATTTATTTATAAGTTTATAACATAAGTCGTTAAAATGTTGATCTTAATTATATGTTTATTAGAATACTAGCCCTTGTATTAATATCAATGATCCAAGTAAAATTTTTAGAAATCATTCTAATTTGGTACTAGCATAAAACATCGATAGCTTAATTTTGTTCTAATAACATCAAACCTTGTTCTATTGTATCACTCAAACATTTACTTATCTTTTTTCAAATATCCAGAAAGCCATTTGTCCATCTTCTTCAACTTGAATGATCCTCACACTTGACGTATGGGTGTTACATCTAATGTTGACTTACGGTGGGCATGAAGTCATGAAGTAAGTTTTCAAAATTTCGTCAAACTATTTGCTACTCGATCTGCTTCTTGCAGAATTACATGTTTCCTAAAGATTAATCCTTGTTGACGTTTTTAGTGCCGCTGGCTACTCACTTTAAAGATCAACGACACAATGGAATGCTGATTCTTTGCATCTAAAGACGATGAAAGATCAAGTGCTAGGCAGATGTAATCAGTGGATATTTGTCCTCAAATCCCTCATACAATAAGGTAATTTTGCAAAACTTGTTAAATACTTTAAGGGTTAATTATGATAACAACCAACATAATTTCACTTTTTTTGTGTTTTCGTCTCTCCATGTTATTTTTTTCTCAGAAAAGTCCTCAAGTTAATTTCTTTTGCTGGTTTGTGAAATTTGGTTATTAGAACCCCGGGTTTTCAAAACGAGAAACTTGAGGATTTTCTGGAAAAAAAATAACACGGAGAGACGAAAACGTGAACACATGTTGGTTTTTTTCATAATTAACCCATACTTTAATGCCATAATGTTTATATGTCGCAATATTATGGAATTACTATTATATAAAACTAATAATTTCTTAGGTTTATGATAAAATTGCACTGCATTGTATCTCAGTTTTGTGTTTGATCATATCTAGAATACCACTCCTCTGTTCAATTGTGTTAATGAAGTCATAACCAATAATTTCAATCCACATTAATTGATGAGTTTTTGTTCCTTCAACAATTGTTATTCTTATACAAATTATTTTATTTACTTTCTTAATTTAAATTATAAGAATAGTAATCAACCAAAAGAAAAGGAATAATGCATCAAGTGTAGCAGGTTGTTGGCAAAAAACATGCTGCCAGCAATGTACACCGATGCCAAAGAAAAGTTGTATGACATATAGTCCAAAGTAGCAAGGCCATACTTTGGGTTATCCCTCATACTACACGTTTTAAAATGTTCGATAACTTGTAGCTCGAAGAAAAACATAAAATGCGGATATAAAAGTTTCGACCGATGCACACGTTTGTGCTGTTTTGTAGGGTTAATTGCATAAATAGGTAATCAACTATAGTTTTTTTCTTTCTGGTTTAAGGTAACCAACTTTAAAAATAAGAATTAAGGCAACAGCTTATAAGTTTTTTCTTTTTTTTTTGGGTAATTAGGCCCAAGGGAGTCGTTGGCAAGATGCCAAGTAAAATTGGAGTCACGTCAACGCCACATCAGCTTTGAGGGGGTGGTGTTCCCCCAATGCCATGCTCGGTACCGAGGTGGGTACCGAGCCCACTCCCTGAAGCCGTAATAATACACATGTAATGTAACTGGTATCTATCATGTAGATGTGGAAACATTATTCTTTAGCATTAGTTACCAACTAAAAGAAGAAAAGTTGAAAGTTGATTACTGTAAACAGGAATACGTTTGGAAGTTTGATACATTAAATAGATAAATTTAAGAGTCTAATACCTTCCATAGACTTTTTTGAAAGTTTAGTCCTTTTTACTAGAACAAAAAAAGCGACTTTAAACAAAAAAACACTAAAGTTGGTTACCTTTTTATATCATTTCCCTCTTTTTATAAATCTACAAAAGCTTTTCAGGGTCACCCTTCTTGATTTGTACATTTAAATGTCGTTTCATTCGATCAGAAATTCTTTTCTTTATATTTCTATAGCATCATCGTATTGAAGCTGCATTTCGGTGATTCTACATATATCACCGGAACTGTAATGATGCAAAAGCAAAGCAGCATGATATATCAGTCCGAAGAGTTGAGATTATACTTCGGGTTATTCACCATGCGATATTTATACACGTTGAAAATTGATAGTAAATTAACATCCCAACAATTATAAAGAAAGTATATCACTTCACTCTTACTTATCCTCATTTTTCTCGCTTTCTATTTTCTTCGTTTCAGCTAAAATGTTACGCTCGTAGGTCAATTGCGTAATCAAACCAACTAAAATTACGCCAAGAACCACACCTTTTCTCCAATCAAACGACTGAGAGATCAAGGAATTGAGTAAAGAGATGCTAACCAAGCCTATCAACGCAAGGTAAATGTTTCTTCTAGTTTCTGTTCCTGCAGTTTGTTTGTTCAATTCTTTGATCCTTTCGGCTCCCACGTTTACAACTGATTTGTCAACGGGCTTACTCTGTCCCAGATTCTTGAAGAACAAGCCTTCGTTTCTTTCGTTCTCGAATCGAACTTCAAACTCGTCTAACTTCTTTTGATTTTCTTCTATCTCCTGTTTGCTTGATTCTGCAGATTCTTCAAAAGCTTGCATTTGGCTTTCAATGTTCCCCATTATCTGTGAATAAAAACAAATCAAGAAAACCGATTCAACGATGGTGTAGCACATTCGAAATGCTTTCAAAGAGCACATACAAATGAAGAAAACTGAACTCAATGATGTCTGCATGGATTTATAGCCAAAAGGTAATGAAATTTGTATTCTGTTATGTTGTTTTATACGAAAAGATCATGGGTTTATTATGAAAAAAACTAACATGTTTTCACGGTTTTTGTGATTCTGTCCCTCGATGTTATTTTTTTCCAGAAAAAGTTGTCAAGTTAACTTTTTTTTCTTGGTTTTATGAAATTTGACTATTAGAGTCCGGTTATAATTGGTAAACCGGGTCTTTAAAAACTGAAAAACCAGGTTCTAATAGTCAAATTTCATAAAAATTAATTATTAAAACGTCGAACATTTTGTTTGAATGATTAAGTATTTTACACTTTATAGAAATGAATGATATAACTGTATTTTATAATAAAAAAAAATTAACAGTTAAAGTTTCATGATCACAAGGACTTCACCTGATCATTCATTTTAATCAATCTTTTAATCGTTCATTCCACAAAGGGTTATGTTAATTACGAAAAAAGATAACATATTGTCATAATTTTCTAGTTTAGGTAACATATCATTTTTCTTTTCAATTAGGGGAATACACTAATGAAAACACATCAATTAAGATAACATATTACGTGAACATGTAACTGTTATTCTTTAAAAATTGTCACGTCAGGTTGCACAGTCAAATGACACGTCAAAAAATTTTGCTAACTGAACGAAAACAGTCATTTCAACACAATTTACCAGTAATATTACCAAGAAATATATTTTTCTAATTGAAAAAAATTTAATATGTTATCTAAAATAAGAAAAAGATGACAATATGTTATTATAATTATTTTTTTTGTAATTAGTCAAAGGACTTTTTCATAATCAACCCTTTTCTTAGAATTCTAACTTTCTAAGTTATATTTAATCTGTTATTTATTTATGAACTATTTATCCAACCTGTTCCTTTTGTCACCTCTAGCTTGATGGTAATGGAAACCGAAGAAGAAATGCAAGTAATACTATTACGTAATCATATTCGAAAGACAGAACAAACCCTGGCTTCGGCTTCATCGAGTTCTTTGAGAGCGTTTTCGCCAACTTGGTCAAACTCGGCATTGGCTTCTTCAGCAAACTGGGTGAGATAAGCCGATCGTTCGTCTAAGTAATCAGTAAGACGGACTTTTTGCGCTTGAAGCATCGCAATTCTTGCTAGAAGCTCTTGTTTTCGAGCATCACCATCGGGTGACGACGGTGAGGGATCGGATGACGGGGTGTTGGCATTGGAGCCGTTCGATTTGCATACAAACACACTTGATTGGTAGTTTTTGATGAAGAAATCAGTTTTTCTGAAGAAATTATTATGTTTTGTTGTAATGAATGTTGTTTGTATGGCTTTCAATGAAATCATGGTGTTTGCTTTGTGTTTCAGTTTTGGTTTGAAAACAGAATTGAATTTTTGGTTTTGGACCTCTTATCCTAAACATTATCTTGTTATCTTGATTGATTTATCTTTTAGAGCAGTTATTGCTAGTTCCAGAGTGCTTGTGTTTTGGCTGGTTATACGTAATGGATTAGAAGTTGTACGTTGGTGTGGCTTTGGTATTTGTTGACCTGAACAATTGTATCTTTTTCAGTTTTTTTTTCATCTTCCTGATGTTGTTGACGTTATGTTTATAAAAATTAATAGTCTATTTTAATTTATCATAAATTCTCATAACATATTATCCTAGTGCGCTTGGTACACAGATGGGAATTGTAGAGAAATGAAATAGGAAATGGAATTGTGGAGAAATGGAATAGGTTTAAATAATTGGAATTAATTATTTTGTTTGGTAGAATAGAGAATTAAATAGAGAAATGTAATTGAAAATTAAATCTCTTGTCTGGTAAAACAAAAAATTGAATAGAGAATTATAGAGAAATGTAATATAAAAGTTTTTTTTATAACATATTCATATAAAAATAAAAAAATAAACATTTCTTTAATACATCTTTTGAAGTATTTTTTTTTAAAATTACATTGAAACTTATTTTTATTATTTTATATAAATATAAATATAATTTTTATACACATACTTTAAAACCACAAAATTCTACAAACTTTGTTTTTTAACCAAATAAAACACTATAAACACAATCCAAATAAATAAAATACTAAATGCAAAGTTTTAAACTATATATCATACTTGTAAATTGAACCACATGATGTACTACTTGTAACGTTTTAAATTGTCTACGTACATGAACAAACCAAACTAAACATAAACGAACATGAATCAAACCAAACAAACCAAATAAAGTACTATGGAACCATGAAAGTACCACAAGCATAGGCAAACAACTATGCTATTGATCCATCTGTGTACGTTTCAATCACCGTTTGTATAACCAGCATCACATAAGTAGTATGTTCCTACAATAAACCATAAACCCTATGTTAATTAAGATATTTAATTGTATGTCTATTCTTTGAAGACTATGCATCACATACCTTGTGCTATTTTAAAACCATTAGGTCTACTAATTGCATCATGTAGAAATCTACTATCAGCTGCAGAACCCTCCCATCCTGCTAATACATACATGAATAAAAGGTCTCTCGTACATAATCCAATGAACAATTTACATGAATAGTCTACTTTTAGATGCTTGTTTTTAGTCTCTGAAACTAACGGTTGGTTAACTTTCTGTTAAGTTTTCAGGTAATTGTCTTTTTGACTTTAAGTGTATATTTGTCTTTTTAACTTTCAGGACGCAATCCATAATTTGCATAATAATACTGCAGGGACGATTTGTATAATTTACTCTTTATTTTATTTTCTTTTTTGGATAAAAGGTTACCTGGCAAAATGTATCATGTATGAATGAATTAAAGAGTAAATTACAATTTTTGTTCCTACGGTTAAACAAAAAACTATGGTTCCCGTCTTTTTTTTTTTTTTTTTTTTTTTTTTACTGTTGGAATGATGTTTTGTCATGTCTTTTTATCTTTTGATTAGTCATTTTGTTTTTTAAAATGGCTATTTTTCCTATTTACATTGTTTTACTTTTTGTCGCTAACCAATTTAATATATTTTTTGTTTTACTTTTGATTGCTTTTTTATTTAATTATTATTTATTTAACATTTTGTATATTTTATTGTTATTAATAAAAGTTAATTTACGCAATAATTTATTTAATATAATATTTATTATTATTTATTTAATATTATGATAATTTTATTAATTTTTATAGGGTTATTATCGAAAAAATCATCCGAACTTTTATGATTTTTTTCGGTTTAACCATTCAATTATTTCCTCAACCGATCAAATCACTACACTTTTTATTTTCTATTAGGTTAATCACTATACTTTCAAATTTATTGGTTTAGTATTCATTTTTAACCGGTAACCTGTTTGACCAGTCAATTGTTGTTATGAATTATAGTTTTTATCAAAAAACCATTTGAATATTCATAATTCTTTTTCTTTAACCACTATATCCGTTTTCGTGATCTAATTTATTTGATGTTCATATTTTTGTAATTTCTATTATTATATTGCTCATAACATCAAATGATTAAAATAAACATTAATTTTAAAAAAATTGATTCTCTCTTTTTTCATCATCATATTGCTTTCATCAACAACGATGCTTCATTGATCTCTTCTGCTTCTTCATTATCACCCACTTCTACTTCATCAGTTCTTCATTATTATTGTGTTAATCTAAACAGATTCTAATCAATTTGATTCCCTAAGATTTTGTAGTGTTCATCAAGTTTGTTAGGGTTTGAATGTTTTAAATGATCGTAAATAAATAAATTTTATAAATTAAATAGTATTAACTAACGATAGTAATAATATAATTAAATAAATTTTTGAAATATAAATAATCATAGAAAATTGAAAACTAAAATTTTATTATAAAATTTCATAAGTAATTTTGAAACTTAAATTGAGTTTATTTTTTTGCGTTTATAAAATTTTGAAAAAACTTAAAAATATAAATGAAGTGATTTTAATTTGATATATTACTGTTATTGATAAAAATATGAAAAGATATGTTTGATTACATTGAATTATCGATTGTTGGAGTTTTAATTTTAGTTTAAGAGATGGTGGTCAAACAGAAAAAATCTTGGAAGTTCGAGTGGTTTTTTCAATGATAAAAAACGTCACATAATTGTCACGTTACCAAATCACCTGTGATAATACGTAAAATGGTCAAAGCAATAAAAAATGAAAAAGGTTAGTGTTTTGATCGGTTGGGGAAATAATTAAGTGGTTAAACCGAAAAAATCATAGAAGTTCGGATGATTTTTTCGATAATAACCCATTTTTATAATATAAGTACTTACATAAAATAATATATAGTAATATTTTATTTAGTATGTTGCATTTTTAGTAATTGTTATAATAATTAACTGAAAATAACTTTGTATATCATATAATTCTATTTGAATAGGTTTTATCATCATCATCATAAAAATATGCACTCAAAAAAAAAACTATTTTTATACGTCTATTAAAAAATATTTATATTATTATTATTATTATTATTATTATTATTATTATTATTATTATTATTATTATTATTATTATTATTATTATTATTATTATTATTATTATAAGACTATTCAAATGTAAATATATAGTATACAGGTATTCTTAATTAAATTATTGTAATAATTAATAAAAAGACAAAATACTTAATGAACAATGTTATATATTTGTAGAAATTATCACTTCACTTAAAATTGTTGTAATAATAATAAAATATTAAATAAATTATAATAGGATAAAATGCAATTATAATAAAACAAAAAGAAATTAATTTAGTTAGGTACCAAAAGTGAAACAATATAAATGTATAAAAAGGTAATTTAAAAAGAAATAACTGGTCAAATGACCAAAAATATGACAAAATACCAACCATAGCTATGTACTATAATTGTAATTTCGACATGAAAAGATAAAAACATAGTTTGTACATTATCACATGGACAAGTATTGTAATTTACCCTTATATCTAATATATTTAATTTGAGTCATGACATTATTTATGAAAAATGCCTCATCCACATAAAATTAGATTAATTTTTTGTATTTTAACTAGTGAATGAATAATTCAAGTAGCACTTTCTTCGAACTTGAACCGAATAAGATTTTAATACTCGTACCAGGCCCGTTTCATTGATTTTAGAGGCCCTATGCATGTGATTACAACATAGTCCCTTAAGTATTTTGAATGGTAAATCGATCATTTTGAGACTCAATTTTAATAGGTAAATCGAGTTCCTGAATAAAAAAAAACTGATTTGTGAGAAATTAAAATAAATAATACGAATCAAACTGAATTTGACATAAATTTTATTTTATCGCATCGATGCACAACGTATACATGTCAAATACATAATTTTTTTATTGGTCTAGTTAAATATTTATTATAACCGTGAGACCCTACGAAATTGGGAGCCCTGTGCGGTCGACCCTTTCGCACACCCTAAAAGCCACCCTTGACTCGTACATTACGATAAATGTGTGAGATTATAACATTCATTCATATATCTTATTCTGACCTCTACAAATGTTAGTTAAACGAAGGTGAGTTGTTATAGATAACTCTTCAATGAAAAACTAGGTCAATATGCAAGTGCCATCTCTTTGAAATTTAAAACGACGTCGCTTAATAAAAATGTTTTCTTATCTGTCTTTATGTTGCAACGTGAAGGTTGGTCCAATCATTTTCGAGTTTCAGGCAAAAAGTTAAAAAAGACCTTATATATATATATATATATATATATATATATATATATATATATATATATATATATATATATATATATATATATATATATAGGGTTAGGTTTTATGGGGCACCTGTGTGCATCGTGCAACTTAGGAACCCATATACACCGTTAAATCTAGAAAATGAATGGCTAAAATTACAATGGCAAAAGGGTAATAAAGATGAAATTTGGGAACGCATTATGATGCACGATTTACATATTAGATGTGCATAAGGGTATTTTCGAAAAAAATAATATATCAAGTCAACTCAAAATTAAATTTATATTGATTGAATATTTAATTCAATAATCAAGTATTAAATGCTAATAAATTTATAAAATGCACTTCTAAAATTAAAAAATTCCAATTGAACAAAAATCCAACATGATGTTTCATCATCTTCATTGACTGTGCATCTTCGTATTTATCTTTCCCGGGTTATGCATCATCGTGTTCATATGGAGCACCAGGTTATGCATCATCGTGTTAAATCGGTGCATCTTCGTATTCGTCTTCTTCACATCGTATACGTTCATAGGTTCATGAGTTCAACGTGATGCATCATTTTCATCTTCATCTCATCATCGTCTTCTCAAACTCGTCGGTCGATTGTGTGTGTGTGTGTGTGTGTGTGTGAGAGAGAGAGAGAGTGAATAAAATATGGAGAATGGTTAATGAGATTGATTTAGTTTCCTATTTTAATCATAGTCTATTAATTAAAAGAATAATTAATTTTTTCAAATAAAGTATTCCAATATTACCCTTATTGCATCATTTATAAACAAGCAATGCATTTTTTGTTCCCATTTGGTTCCCGATGCATATGGTGCCCCATAGAACCTCAATATATATATATATATATATATATATATATATATATATATGTGGTGTGCACATGAAAAAAAATGTGAAAAAAATGTGCACACTGTGCACCAGTAATAACATTCCACGTGTGATGACATTTAAAAAAGAAGTGTAAATATCAATTAAAGGGGCCAGGGGTATTTTATGAAATTTCAAACCCATCCCTGCTTAGGTAAAGAGAATAAGAGTACACGCTTGTGGATATACAAACCGTCGCCGGAAGACTAGTGGAAAGCACGGCGGTCGTTTGCAGCCGGAAGTTATCTTCAAAAAAATTCAAAAATGCAGTGGATTGTGGACGTTATCTTGAGGGCATATAAATGAGTAATCGTATGCAGCGAAGATAAAGTTAGGGTTGGTCGATTTGGGGGATTTTGGAGAAGTCGTCGTTGAAGCAAGAGCAATTTGAAGATCGAAGATTCACGGTCGATAATGGCGGGACATAGTGAGAAGAACCTTGCATTGCAGGGGCACGATGCTTCGAATCCTGTGACTGTTTACGACGACTCAACGGAAAGAAGAGACGACAAAGGAAAAACAATATTAATAATTGATGATTCTCCATTGGAGCCATGTCCATGTATGATTTTGTAGTCTGGAAAGGTGTTGGTGTTGAATTTTTTTGGGTGTCGTTTGAAAAACAGAGGTAATGGTACAGATGTGACCTTTTGATTCCAATGCACATAGAAAATGAATTCATGAGTATGT
The DNA here is from genome assembly GCA_020465985.1 of Centrapalus pauciflorus. Classification (NCBI taxonomy): domain Eukaryota; kingdom Viridiplantae; phylum Streptophyta; class Magnoliopsida; order Asterales; family Asteraceae; genus Centrapalus; species Centrapalus pauciflorus. The sequence goes on from JAANYP010004031.1 coordinate 98,981, forward strand.
TGGCTGCAATAGGAATTAGTTGTGTGTTTAGTAATAAAAGTCAATACAAAATTATGTAGTTTAATTGATAGATGGAATAAGGAGATTGTGAGTGCATCCATAACAAGTAACCCGTTGGATTTCAATGCGCATTGAAGCTGAATTCTTGAGTATGTTGTCTGCAATTGGAAGCAATTGTATGTACAATAATAGAAGTCAAAACAAGATTGTGTAGTTGTAAAGTAAGCAGGCAAAGATATTGGGAAATAAAATTGTGCAGTGCATCCATAAAAAGTGGTATATACAAGAGTATGCAGGTTTAATGGAAGCGAGATCTCATAATAGATGAGAAATTTAACTCGGCTGTGCATTAAGAAAATGAAGTACATCTCAGAGCATGAAGTGTAAATAATTTAATTAGTGGATGATGTAAACATGAACAGTATGAATAGTTATGTTAGACCTTAATGCAGTCATTTTGTGACATTATAGCATATTTTGGAATGAGTTAAATCAAATTTGATCCAAGTAAAGGAGACAGATTTTCAGATGTATAAACAAGTTTTAAAACATGAGGAATATGTTGTTTAATAGTAGTCGTTGCAACGTTAGAATAAATTTAGTAGTTGATATTCGAGGCGAAAGCGGTTAAAATAAAAATAACGGTAAGGAGTAAGCTCATGAAAATTTGATTCACATATGCAATACATTTATTAGTATATATTTACTGATTTTAAAAAAATGAGTATTATAATTGCATTTGCCGGAAATATATATTTCAGATTTACTGTTAAATGAAAAAAACTTTGGAAAGGTAGAAGCCATAATAGGGGGCGATATTCATACAATAGAAACCGTGTAGTAAAGAGTGTAATATGTATTGTAAAAAGAATTAAAGAGGTATGGAAGAATGCATAATTGGATAAAGTTATAGGTATTTATAGTTGAATTGTTAGCGGTTATAGTTATGTAAATGTGTGTGTTTCTATAAGTTGTATCTTATAGAGAGTTGACTAAAAGAATTTACAGAACTACGTTTAGTTATAAAATTGACAGTATGAATGGAACATTAAGTGCAATTGAATCCGCCTTAGGAAGTAGGCTGAAACCTATAATAAAGTGTGAATATGGTATGTCGAATTGGAAGGTCTTGTTGCAGTCTAAATGTGGGTGTTCTGAAAATTGACTCGGGTGTAAGCAGTGAACGGGTTTTGGCTGCATCAGGTATTTTAACTGCGTTTACAGTGGTGCATGCGTATGTGGCCGGGGCCAATATCTTAGCTTCGTTGGTTGCGTGAGGACATACAAATGAGTATTATCTTCTTATTAGACGAAAAGAATTCGGGAACGGTAGGACCCATTTTAGGTGACAACACTCCTACAATATTAAGAGTGAATTAGATAGTATAATCTATATTTTCATCCCTAATATTAAGTACAAAAGTTCTATTAGACTTGCAAGAACGACTTCTAACCAACATATTCCTCATGTTTCAAGCTGTGTTGATACAACTGACATTCTGGATTTTTAGATTGGAGCGAAATTAATACTACTGATTCCAATATAGCATAAGTTGTTACCAAAATGACCGCATTAATGTCTAAACTTCCTTGATAAGTGACTGCGTCAATGAGCTTGTAACCTTTTGCTGCAGCCATACAGGCTAGTCCAATGCCAGTGTTACTATGATAAACGACATCTTTTGAGATTACTATGATAAACGACATCAGTTATCAATCATAAGTATTAACAATAAAATGAAGGGGTAGAAAAAGAGTAAACAAAAGCCAAACATCTACATGACCAAACACTTTAAAACAAGAGCAATCAATCACAATCCTTAGGTAATAACAAGACGGTTCCTTTGGTCCACTTCATTTCATTTTGCATTTCAATGTACTGAGAACTTGTCTGTAGTCCAAGTTCACATAAACTTTATTGACAGAGAACTCTAGAAGTTAAAGTCTTAGGTGCTTGAATGGTCTGTTGTCAACAACCTGCATAGGGATGCATCCACGTATAGTAAAGAGTGTAATATTTATTTTAAATAAAATTAAAGTGGTATGAAAGAATGCATAAAGGGATAAAGTTATATGTATTTGTTTTTGATGTATCAGCAGTTGTGATTATGTAAATGTGTGTGTTTCTATAAGTTGTATCTTATAGAGAGTTGACTAAAAGAATTTACAAAACTACATTTAATTATAAAATTGACTCTATGAATGGAACATTAAGTCCAATTGAATCCGCCTTAGGAAGTAGGCTGCAACCTATAATAAAGCGTGAATATGTCGTGTCGAATTGGAAGGGGTTGTTGCAGTCTAAACGTGGGTGTTCTGAAAGTTGACAAGGGTGTTAGCACTGAATGGGTGTTTGCTGCACCAGGTTTTCTAGCTGCGTTTATAGTGGTGAGGGCGTATGTGGCCGGGACCAATATCTTAGCTGCGTTGGTTGCGTGAGGACAAACAAATTAGTATTTTCTAGTTATTTGTGGAAATATTTATAAGAGATTTATTATTAGAAGAAAAGAATTCAGGAACAGTGTTAGGTGACCACATTCCTATAATAGTAAGAGTGAATTAGATAGTTTAATCTATATTTTGAGTAGAATTAAATTAGTATGTAAGTATGCATATATATATATGGACTGATCTATAGCTAATAGTATTAGATTTACATGCAACGTGACGATATGTGATAAGATAATGATAATGTGTGCATATCTAAACGTTGTATCTTATAGTAGGATTCCCAAATGTACGTCTGAATTTTTAACTGTATGTGAAAATGCAAGGTATACATATAAGTGTTGGTTTTGCAATGGTTGTAGGAGTTGCACCTGATTGAATAAGCTGCAGGATGTAGTACGCAACTGATAATAATGCATTAGTATAGAGTATAGAATTGGAATTCGATGTTGTGGTGTAAATGTTATGTTTCTAAAGATTGAATGGACTGTTGGCAGCAAACGTGTGTTGCGTGCACCAGATATCTCTCAGCTGCGGTGTCATTGGTGCAGGTGGGTCTGAGTGTTTTCGAGTTTGTGGACAAATGTATTAGCTGCGTTGGTTGCGTGAAGACAAACAAATGAGAATTATGAGATTTAATATTAAATGAAAAGAATTCGGGAAAAGTAGAATCCACGTTAGGCGGCAACATTCATACAATAGAAAGAGTGAATTAGAGAGTTTAGTCTATTTTTTGAATAGAATTAAATTGGTATGTGACAACCGCTCGTCGTAAAGCGTTCAAAAATAATTTATAAAAACACCAATCACCTTAACTTATAGCTAGGGTAAGTGGGATCGTCTCCTCAGGGAGCATGTGGTTATCAATATTATTCTACGATGGTCGTTAACAAATAATAAAAACTAATAATCAAACTAATAGATGGAAGGAAGTGATTGAGCGAATCTTTGGAAAATTAATTATAACTTTGTTACGAAAACTTAAAGAAAATAAGAACGCCAACGACTTCGGATTTAGGGTTTGGGTGGAATTATGGATTATCGACCTAGGGTTGATAATAAATTGATTATTTATTATTCCGATTAATTATCTTTGTAACCTAACCACATAGACATAGTTATGACAATCACATCTATCGCAATCCGTATTTTGGGCACGAATCGTGTTATGTTCACAGTCCGTCTTAACTCCTAATCTAATGAGCTCGGCACGGCATGTAACACGGCTACGACGCGTCTTACGATAAAGATATAAATAGAAGCGAACGGAACAATATATTTAAATAATAATCACACAGAAAACTAAATAAACACATCGTTCGTTACAATAATAAACTAACGGAAAAACACAAATACTTAGCTAATAAACAAACCCTTGAACGATAATTATATGATTATCAACCAACTTGTACGAAACATCGAACTCGTCAGGAACGTGTTCCGTAGTTGTTGGATTGATTGTTGGAACAATGAAACGTAAAAGAAATCAAACCCTAACCCTCCGCCATTGGGTCTCGTACCGACTACATTGTTGTAGCCGTGGAAAAACTTCTGAAAATTAATCTGCGCCTCCTATTTTGAGTTCTGTCTTCTTCTGTGTGTATGTATTCTGTGATGCGGCTGCCTTCAGTATTTATAATTAAAAAAAGCTACCGTAGGGTTCGCTGTGTACGACTTCAATTAATTGGATGAGCCCTACCATGAGTCCTAGGACTCATGGTTTGAGTGAGGCTTTTATGAGTGAGTCCTACCTTGAGTCCTAGGACTCAAAGGTTGAGGTTGGGTTCTCTTGAACTGAACTTGGGCTTGATATGGACGTGGGCTTGATCTTGAATTGAATTCACGCATTTATACTCATTTTAGGCTTTTTAGCTCCATTTAAGCTTTACTCCTACAAATGGTGAATAAGCAATTAAATGTAGGATTATACCGAGACTTTATACATAAAACTATATCATTTAAACACATTAAAGTCGGTATAAAATGATCCGATCAAACATCCCCAACTTAAACCTTGATCGTCCCGAGCAAGAAAACTAAATCAGACTTTAATGTTCAAGATTTCATTTACCAGGCATATGATAAATCAGTGATTCTCTAATTAATTTATCGAATTAGTAATAGCCTTCATACTAAATGTTCATGCATGATCATAACTAAAATATCATTTCCGTTACACTGTGTTAAAACCTCTATCAACACTTTACCTCCCAGACATTCCTCACCATAAACCACCAATTTTTGCTCAAGGTTACATGCATGCAATTTTACCGGTTTTGACGTGTATAATGAACTCACTCATCATTGATAATTTTATATAGCACACTTACGAGTTATTTTATTAAGGGTTTGAACATGACTTTTCTAACGAGTCCATGTAACGGAAAATCAATCAACCGCTCCCAAACCAGTTGGCTTTAGGGGATTAGGTATAGAATACCCCTCAGACTTCTTTTCCGAACTCGTTAGGCCACCCCTTACAGTTTAAACACCTACGTCTCACGGATTTACTTGCAACACTCCCCCTTATTGCTTAGGTGTATCGATGTCTTTTGAAATGTTGGTTTTGATAAAGTGTTTTATTCTTTGAAACCACACACAAGTGTAACATACTCAAATCATTTTTATTAATCTCATGCATGCACAATTATTATGACTCTTTTTTTAATAATTTTCGAATTAACTCGATCATCACAGATATCACTTGGTATCAATCTATTTCCTAACTAGAATCATCATTTTAAGTTACTTGCTCAAACCAAAATAAATTAGGGAGATATGACCAGTGCATTTCTACTTTTAACTGGTTAATCAAACAACTATAATTCAAGGGTGCACACTAAAATGTAAAATATAAACTGAAAACTAAAACATGCAAACTACACTAAACTTAAATGCAAACTACTCACACACTAATATTGGAAACATAACAAAAGGAACGAAGGATCCTGATCATTCTGGTGGCTGACTGAAAATATTGTTGAGGAATGATTGAAACTGTGATTGGTCATCCGTACTTGGCAGTGGCGGCAGGGAATACCCATGTAGTGTAACAGGTGCATAAGAATGAGACATTAGTGGAGGTGGTGCTGGATATGGAAATGAAGTACCACTCTCATGAATCAGCTCAGAGTACTGCGGTAGCTGATAATCTGAATAAGGCATATATGCTCTACCAGCAGTGTAATCATAATGCTGTCTGACCGCTTCATTGTACTGCCAATTCTGGTGCTGATAGTACTGTCCCTGATAAACTCCAAATCTAACACCAGTACGAATTTCTTGTAACATTCCTCTTATTTCGTTCTCGTTTGCTGTCAACCTTTCGTCCATTCTCTGCCATCTCTCTTCCTGTTCTTGCCTATAGCTTGAAAATTCTCCTCTAAAGTCATTAAATCCCTGATTATGTGTGTCAACTCTAACATTTAACCCACTCATCATCTCTACTAATCGACTTAACTCTGATGTGCCTTCTGCTTCTCCTTGGTCTCTTCCTCTTTCTTGAAGTTCTTGCTCTGTGAATTCTCTAATATGTCCCTGATCTAACTCTGCATCCCAAATTTGATATCCAGTAGGAACCTCTCGAAATATAACTCCCTGAATTTGTGAACGGCGTATCAGATTATTTGGAGACTTAATTCGCCTAGGTTCTGATCCTTCTTCTATGGCACCTTGACTTACTAAAAATCTTGAGATCAGATAGGCATGAGGAATTATAGATCGATCATTTGTTTCATACATTGCCCATATGTTGTTCATTACAATCCATGCAAATGATAGGCGATCTCCCAATGTCAATATTGCATCAATAATCGCAATATCTCTAAGGCGCACCTTACTCAAGTCACTATCTCTGGTTAGCACATTTGTGGTCACAATCTTGTTGATGACCTTTGCAAGGGGTCGTAGATTTCGTCTTTGAAACTCCTTGTAATCTCGAGCTTCCCCATCTGGTACTTCAAACAACCGTGTCACTTTCTGAATCCATGTTGCTTCGTGGGTAGTATTTTGAGCTGCTAATTCTGAGTCAGTTCGGTAGATATAATCTATACTCACCTCATTCTCTAGCCTGATGCCCGTGTCCACGTGAAATAAGTTACGAATAGTTGAGGCTGTCAAGGTGTAATCTTGCCCATTTAGGGTACCGACCAATGCAAAATCCTGGGGTCGGTCGCCTTTTATTTTCCGCAATGTAGACATCCATTCATACACATCATATTCGTATACCACATCTCCTTCCAAGTCAAGCACTCCTCCCCATCCAAGTTGTTCAAAACATTCGATGACACCATACTTTTCGAAATCTTCTCTAACTACTCGTCTCTCAACAACATTCTTCCCTTTACACTTTGCTTTAAATAAAGCCTTCCGTATGCTTGAATTTTGTTGTGAAAGCGTCATAGAAGGGGTCCATTGATCTAGTATGGATTGTGATGCCATCCTAGTCCTTTTATTTCTCCTTTGTGAATTCTCGCCAGACATCTGTAATAGTAGAATCATTAAACCCATGATATCTACACAATAATCAAATGTACTCAATGGCTAAAAATTAATCACATGAAAGCTTCGTAGAATTACATCTATCAAATTAAAGTCACTTTCATATACAACTTGGCTCCCGTAACCATGAATACACTATAATGAACTTCGATATATATAGTAATAAAAATTTCTTTTGTGGACTTATAAAGCATAGCTCATGATTTTATCTCAAATCTTCTTGAATTAATAAAATAGCACAAAGGTCCTAATTAACTTAGAAGAATTCAAACCAAGACTGTTTAATCACTTCCGATGCAGTCCAGAACATAAAATTGCATAAGGGATTACTATTGACTTCTTGGAATTATAATATTTCATACACGTGAGCCAATACATATAAATAAACCTTAAATCAAGTGGCAAGACTTCACTATAGAATGCTCATGTGGACCCAACATAATCACGTCAACTACTTAAGTCATGCATAACACAATCTTGCTTTTTAGCATATCATAATATTGATGCATAGTCAACTATAATAAGTCAAAATCAACTTATTTTCCCCCATTGATTACAGCCTTGCTTTGTAATTTCAGAATTATGCATGTACAACTATCAGAAGCACAAGAATCATACCTTGGTGAGGTGTTGCGAAATTAAAGACTAAAATGGTGCTCAGATACTCTCAAATTTGTGAAAGAGACCACAAACCCAGATTTCATAACTTGATTCTTATGCAAAAACCTAAAATTACAAGATTAATACAAGAATCTCGAGTGAAAATTGTTGAGAGTTGTTCGTTTGGTCTTGTTTGGGGTGCCCTAAGCCGCTGACTTGCTTGATGTGTGCGTCGAAGGAGGAACTGAGAGATGTGTGGGTTGGAAAAGCCTAGGGCGCAAGTGGTGAGTGTGTTTGGGGCAGCCTAGGGCGCAGAGGAAAAAACAGAAGGGAGGAGCCGAGAATGAGAGCCAAGAGCGCCTAGGTGAAAGGTTTATGGGAGCTGCTCTATGTGTGCGTGGAGTGGGACGAGAAAGAACGCAACAGGTAAGTGGGTTGTGGGTTTCTATTTGGGCAGAATTTGGTCTCGGGCTAGGTTAAAAAAAATTGGGCCACAATTCCCATTAAACATTATTGGACTTAGGCATTTTAGCATAAATGGGTATAGTTTAACCCACTGTGTAAAACATTTACAACCTTCAAAAACCAAATAACATTTTTATATTTTCTGCCGATTATTTATTTGGCTTTCGTCTTTTAATTCCTACACCTTCGTTCCAACTTTGTTATGTATTGTGATCAATGAGTGATTTAGCTATAGAATTGAGTTTGGAACAAACATCCCCAACTTAATCCCTTACTAAATCTTGCTTGTTATTCAAGTGATCCAAAATATATAATCTATGATGATGCAAAATAATTACATGCACTTGCAAATGAAACTAACTACAATGCAATAAAACAATTTATTTAAAGGAAAATAAAATAAGTTAATCAATTATTGGGGTGAGGGTAACCTTCCCCAACTTAATTTCCAATGCACTTATCTTTTTATTTATAAATCATGAATGTCATGCAATAATAAACTATAAACTATAATGCAATAAACTAAAAATAAAACTAAATAGAAAACTTTAAAATTGAATAAACATAAATATACACTAAACCTCACTTTCGTAGGGATCACGATTGCACTTAGCACGTGCAATAAGCCTTTAAACCCCCCGGTAGCCCGGGTGGACGAGTTATAGTCTCGTGAGGGTTTCTATTGAACATACCCACAAAGTTCATTGGGTTGCCTCCCAAAAAGCGCTAAGTTTTACGTCTTCAGCCAGACGGTACCTCTTCAAGGTGGTTTGTCACCTTGTCCACATACATTACCCGGATATTTGATCGGTTTTCCCCTTCGTGCGATTCGTACTCCATAGGTACCTGAATTATCATGAAAAATAATTAACATTGAATTAGATCCAGTTTCAGGCATAAAACTTTTTAAATAATAATTGAAATAAGGAAGTTCGAAATATGGAGTTGTCTCCGTTGATGGTTGTAGCAGATCTTGTATAAAAACTTCACTTTCGACTCTCTCTTCCTCGTTAAAGTTTAGCAATTCCGAGGACGTCTCTTTATGGATATCCTGATGCTCGAATCCTCGGTCATCATCAAAGTCGTCATCCGGCTCCATGTACATCTCCCTCTCCGCTTCTTGTTTTAAAAAGAGATCGGTGATTTTCCCCCATGTGTTCACGAGATATTGGAGATGCTTGGTGTTTGCCTCCATAAATGTCATGCATTCCCTCATGGATGTCATAACATTCTCTTGATAGCACCAATTTTCATCGTGTAATCGCTGCTGAGATGGATAATAATCATTATAATAATACTCATCGGAATCCGGATGTCGTTCCCATGGATTGTACGAACCACAATTCGAATAATAAGAATAATGATTATCATAATTTCAATAGTATTGATCATTACAATCCGAGTAATTATGTTTGTATGGATAATAATCATAATTATATGAAGATTTCATTCCAAACAATTAAACAAATAATTAAAACAAAAAACACAAAAAAATAAAACAAAATAAAATAAAATAAAAACTAAATAAAAATAATGAAAATAAGTTAAATAAAAATTAAACCAAAGTAAACCTAAACAACTACCGTAAAACAAAACTAATAAGCGCACTAGCTCCCCGGCAACGGCGCCATTTTGACAACCGCTCGTCGTAAAGCGTTCAAAAATAATTTATAAAAACACCAATCACCTTAACTTATAGCTAGGGTAAGTGGGATCGTCTCCTCAGGGAGCATGTGGTTATCAATATTATTCTACGATGGTCGTTAACAAATAATAAAAACTAATAATCAAACTAATAGATGGAAGGAAGTGATTGAGCGAATCTTTGGAAAATTAATTATAACTTTGTTACGAAAACTTAAAGAAAATAAGAACGCCAACGACTTCGGATTTAGGGTTTGGGTGGAATTATGGATTATCGACCTAGGGTTGCTAATAAATTGATTATTTATTATTCCGATTAATTATCTTTGTAACGTAACCACATAGACATAGTTATGACAATCACATCTATCGCAATCCGTATTTTGGGCACGAATCGTGTTATGTTCACAGTCCGTCTTAACTCCTAATCTAATGAGCTCGGCACGGCATGTAACACGGCTACGACGCGTCTTACGATAAAGATATAAATAGAAGCGAACGGAACAATATATTTAAATAATAATCACACAGAAAACTAAATAAACACATCGTTCGTTACAATAATAAACTAACGGAAAAACACAAATACTTAGCTAATAAACAAACCCTTGAACGATAATTATATGATTATCAACCAACTTGTACGAAACATCGAACTCGTCAGGAACGTGTTCCGTAGTTGTTGGATTGATTGTTGGAACAATGAAACGTAAAAGAAATCAAACCCTAACCCTCCGCCATTGGGTCTCGTACCGACTACATTGTTGTAGCCGTGGAAAAACTTCTGAAAATTGATCTGCGACTCCTATTTTGAGTTCTGTCTTCTTCTGTGTGTATGTATTCTGTGATGCGGCTGCCTTCAGTATTTATAATTAAAAAAAGCTACCGTAGGGTTCGCTGGGTACGACTTTAATTAATTGGATGAGCCCTACCATGAGTCCTAGGACCCATGGTTTGAGTGAGGCTTTTATGAGTGAGTCCTACCTTGAGTCCTAGGACTCAAAGGTTGAGGTTGGGTTCTCTTGAACTGAACTTGGGCTTGATATGGACGTGGGCTTGATCTTGAATTGAATTCACGCATTTATACTCATTTTAGGCTTTTTAGCTCCATTTAAGCTTTACTCCTACAAATGGTGAATAAGCAATTAAATGTAGGATTATACCGAGACTTTATACATAAAACTATATCATTTAAACACATTAAAGTCGGTATAAAATGATCCGATCAGTATGTAAGTATGCATAATTGACTGATTTATAGCTAATAATGTTGATGATATGAGATAAGATAATGGTAATGTGTGTGTTTCTATACGTTGTATCTATAGTAGGATTCCCAGATGTAGGTTTTAAAAAAGGAGTACGTGGAAACCTCAGGAAACCTGTTTCATCGGAGATAAAAACTATTCATTCTGCACCAATAATCCAAGGAAGTCGTAAGTCATTGATTACGAATTCAACGATGAAGTTCTTCGAGGGCAGCGATGATGGTTTTCCAACGGAGAAGACGGTGGAAAGGCAGAATGTTTCAACGGAGAGTAACTGCATGCTTTATCTGTTTAATAAAAAAAACCATTAATTGCTAATGACCAATTTACCCCTAACTGCAATTTAAAAATTAAAAAATATATTAAAAACACCTTGCTGACATGTCATACAATTACTGGTTCACAATGTTCACATTGATTATCTTGTTCACACTTGATCCCTAGACTATACATATATATATATATATATATATATATATATATATATATATATATATATATATATATATATATATATATATATATATATATATATATAGATTTAGGTTCAAATGAGTCCCTTTAAAAATCCAGTGTACCAAGGGTACCCATCCAAAGCCACAAGATTAAATCTATATATTATAATAAATGAGAACATCCATTGCCACGTGTCATCCTATCAACGAATGACTTTTTAATTTTCCCGCTCTTTTTCCTAATTTAGATTCATTCAATAATAAATGTAATTAATTAAAAAATATATAATTAACATTTTATCTTTCTTTCCTTACATTAATCACTTCAATTTATTATATTAAAAGCAATTAAACCAATAGGTTACTAATAACTAAAACATATATATTATCTTTAAATTTGAAACATGCATTTTATAATTGTATTTATTTTGTATAATTGATATCTTAAAACTAATATTTATTTATTAATATGACATAATTTTTTAGTTAAATCATATTAAGTATAAAATGTTGACAAATTGTATATTTTTCCTTCTTATGTTTCATATGTTTTCATTCATAAATATTCTACAAAAGTATTGATTTTTAAATTCAAACTAAATTATAAAATATAAAATCTACTTTTATTCTTAAAATTTTCTATTATTATTACTTATTAGTAGCAAATATAATAAATTATCAATTCTAAAAAATATGAATAAAAATATGAATTGATATAAATAGTATACTTGGTAATCTAATCAATATATATTAATAAAAGAAAAACATCCCATGTCACGTGTCAATACATTAATTTATATAAATTAAAGTATTTTAAATAAAAAAATTAACTTTTTAAAACAATCATTAACGAATAATAATAGTATTCTTACATTATTTTAAATAATTAATACTTATGTATTTTTATTTTTACTTATATAAATTTTATTAAAAATATCCACGTATTACGTGGGTTTTAAACTAGTAAATCAATGGTTGTGATCAAAAAATGAAACTCCATGCGCGTTCCCTTTTTTTTTTAGCTGGAAGGGTATTTTCGTTATTACAGTGACCATTCACATTGCTTAATTCATCATTCACATTAATTGATCATTCACATTAGTTAATTGATCATTCACATTACTTAATTATTCATTCACAACACTTATTTGATCATTCACAAGAATTATTTGACTATTTATAATTATTTTACACTTATTTGATCATTCACAATAATTATTTGACTAATTGACAATTCACATTACTTAATTGACCATTCACATTACTTAAATGATCATTCACATTACTTAATTGACCATTTACATTACTTAAATGAGCATTCACATTACTTATTTGATCATTCACATTACTTAATTGTTCATTTACAACACTTATTTGATCATTCACAAAAATTATTTGACTATTTACAATTTTTTACACTTATTTGATCATTCACGACATTTATTTGATCATTCACAATAATTATTTAACAATTTTTTTATAATTATTTGATCATTCGCATTATTTAATTGATCATTCACATTACTTAATTGCTCATTCACATTACTTAATTGATCATTCACAACACTTATTTGATCGTCACATGAATTATTTGACCATTCACAATAATTATTTGATCATTTACAGTTATTCTACACTTATTTACCATTCACAATAATTACTTGACCATTCACACTTCTTCTACACTTATTTGATCATTCACAACACTTATTTGAGTATTCACAATTTTTCTACACTTATTTGATCATTCACAACACTTATTTGATCATTCACAAGAATTATTTGACCATTCATAGTATTTATTTGATCATTCACATTAATTATTTGACCATTTATAATAAATTTAGAAAAAGTGTGAATGATCAAATAATTATTGTGAATGATCAAATAAGTGTTGTGAACGAACAAATAAGTATAGAAGAAGTGTAATAGTCCAATAATTATTGTGAATGATAAAATAAATATTGTAAATGGTCAACTAATTCATGTGAATGATCATATAAATGTTGTGAATGATCAATTAAGTAATGTGAATGGTCAATTAAGTAATGTGAATGATCATTTAAGTATTGTTAACGATCAATTAAGTAATGTGAATGGTTAATTAAGTAATGTGAATGATCAATTAAATAATGTGACATTTAAGTAATGTGAATGGTCAATTAAGTAATGTGAACGATCATTTAAGTAATGTGAATGATCAAATAATTATAAAGAAGTGTAAATTTTTAAATAATTACTGTGAATGATCAAATAAGTGTACAAGAAGTATAAATAATTAAATAAGTGTTGTGAACGATCAATTAAGTAATGTGAATGGTTACTTAAGTAATTTGAATGATCAATAATGTGAATGGTCAATTAAGTAATGTGAATGGTTAACTAAGTAATGTGAATGATTAATTAAATAATGTGAATGATTATTTAAGTAATGTGAATGGTCAATTAAGTAATGTGAATGGTCAATTAAGTAATGTGAATGGTCATTTAAGTAATGTGAATGATTAATTAAGTAATGTGAATGGTCAATTAAGTAATGTGAATGGTTAATTAAGTAATGTGAATGATCAATTAAATAATGTGAATGATCAATTAACTAATGTGAATGATCATTTAAGTAATGTGAATGGTCAATTAAGTAATGTGAATGATCATTTAAGTAATGTGAATGGTCAATTAAATAATGTGAATGGTTAATTAAGTAATGTGAATGATCAAATAAGTGTACAAGAAATATAAATAGTTAAATAAGTGTCGTGAATGATCAATTAATGTGAATGGTGAATTAAGCAATGTGAATGGTCGATGTAATTACGAAAATACCCTTGCCTATGTAGGGTACGTTGGATACGCAAGATTTTGAAGGGGACGCTGTGGAACCAAATTATATATATATATATATATATATATATATATATATATATATATATATATATATATATATATATATATATATATATATATATATATATATATATATATAGAGAGAGAGAGAGAGAGAGAGAGAGAGAGATTGAGGTTCAATTGAGAACTTTTATGCATTAATAACCTTGAAGAACTTTTGTGCATCGAATAATCTATCAAGGGTGCACAAAGGCATTTAGGGAAAACTAAAAAAATGGTTTTTAATTTATTTTTAAAACTCATTAAAATATAATTAGGAATTAATTTTGGAATTAAAATCTCACATTAATTACTTTCCTCATTTCCTCACCATTTATCTCTTTTACTCTCTCACGACTTCCATGGCCACAACTGTCCTCTGATGCATGGAATTAAAATCCCACCATTAAACACCATTAGTATGTGTCCCACTTGAACGTCCATATGGCCGCCGAGGGAAATCGATGTCTCCGACCTTCGTTCTGCATTTGAGATTTTCGAAGACGATCGCGATGGTAAAATAAGCCGTGAGGATATGAAGACATCGTACGTCGATGCCGACGATGTCATCGGAACGATGATGATGGTAGCCGATTCAAATAACCACGGTTATGTCAAATACGATGAGTTCGAAAAGGTTTTGAGAAGTAATACCGGCGGTAGCAGAGATGTTATGGAGGATGTGTTTAAAGCTATGAACAGAGAGTGTGACGCAAAAGTCGGTTAAGTAGATCTGAGATGTTATCTCTCTACGACCGGACTTGAAGATGATGAACGATGAACAATGATTATGCATAGACGGATAATAAACAATGATGATGAACAATGACGACGCATAGATGGATGATGAACGATGCATTGATGAACACATTTGATGCATATGCATCACGAATGATGAATATGAAGTTGATGAACACGAAGATAATGAATAAAGTTAATGAACAAGAAGGATGAACGACAACGATGCATATAAATCGTCATCATTTAATTTGAATTTGTATTATTTTTGTTAATTTTGGAAGTGTAATAATTAGTTTTATTTAACATTTGTTATTTAAATATTTGATGCAATATTCAATTAATATAAAATTAAAATTAATTAAACTATATATTTTTTTTCCTAAACTACCCTTTATTAGATGCATATAATATGTTGCATCACGAGATGCATCAGGTTTGATGCATCACGAGATCGACTTGATCCAACGGCTGTAAGATGGTTCCCCCGTACCTCGATGCATAAAAGTTCTCAATTGAACCCAACTCTATATATATAATATGGTTCGAGAGAGTACCACCCATTATGTTTTCTTACGTGTCTTTAAGTTGCAATGTGAAGTTTGGTCCAATCATTTTCGAGTTTCCGGCAAAAAAAGTTAAAAAAGACCTTTTATATATATATATATATATATATATATATATATATATATATATATATATATATATATATAGACTAAGGATCTTTTGTGAACACTTTATTCGTTGTGAACATTGTGAACAACCATAAAATAGCTTTTGAAACTTATGAATCTTGTTGAAAATACTACCGAACCTTTCTATTAACTCATTAATCTTATTGAATCCTATGGATTTTATTGAATCTAATTAATTTGTCGAATCTCATGAATCTTGTTGAATCTTATGCATCTTGTTATAAAAACTACGTACTATGAACCTTTTGAATGTTCTGAATCTTAAATAGACACTTCTATGAACCTTTTGAATCATATGAATCATACTACAAACACTTGTTGATATATATGAATGATTAGATGTATTTTTTTATTTGTTCACAACGTTCACAACGAATAACTTGTTCACAATGGATCCCATATATATATATATATATATATATATATATATATATATATATATATATATATATATATATATATATATATATATATATATACATATATCATTGCAGAACCTAAATTTAGTGTAGAATTGTAGAACCAATATCATCCATAGATTAGGTTAATCTAGTGGTCTTGATTAAAAGAATCAAGTTTGGAATTAGTGAAAAAAAGATTGGTATTAGTGATATTTTAATATAGTCAAGGGTAAAAAGGAAAAGATTGGAAATAGCAAAAAGATTGATATTAGCAAAATAAGTATCTTTTTTCTTTAAACTAAAATAATAATAATATGATTAACTTTTAAATCAAAAAATTTTTACCATAAAAAACGAGAATTTTATAATTTTTAAAACGAGACCGGTCATGATATATTTTTTTCGAAAAAATTTTACGTGTTTATTTTTCGTAAAAAAATTTTTTGCCCAGACTGTGATTCAATATAGCATAGCGAGATCATTCAATGTCGAATTAAAAGTTTATATCGTATATGCAACGTCGAAGTAATATTATATAACATATATGCAAGACTGCATATAAATAATAATCAAAATTAGTAGTCAAACTTGATGAACCACCCTTAATTTAACGAGAAACGGTCATGATATATCTTTTTTGAAAAAATATTACGTGTTTATTTTTCGTATTAAAAATATTTCCCAGACGACCGTTCAACATATCATATCGAGATCATTCAATGTTGAATTACAGTCTATATCACATATCCAACATTGAAGTAATATTATATATTGTATATGCAACACTGCATATACATTCAATATTAAAAGAGTCGAAATAATGATCAAAATTAGTAGTCAAAGTTGATGAATTTAACGAGATTGGTCATGATATATTTTTTTTTCGAAAAAATTTTATGTGTTTATTTTTCGTAAAATTTTTTTTTACCCAGACGACCATTCAATATATAATATAGAGATCATTCAATGTCGAATTACAGTTTATATCACATATTCAACGTCGAAGTAATACTGTATATCATATATGCAACACTGCAAGTACATTCGATATTAAAAAAAGTAAAAAATGGTCAAAATGGGCAGTCAAACTTGTGGGCTAGCATTAATTCAACGTTAATTGCATAATTACCATATTATCCCTAGTGTTATATTATAATCCAATGGTTTAGATTGATTCTATAGTTCTGCACTAAATTAAGGTTTTGCAATGATTCCAACCCTATATATATATAATATGGTTCGAGAGAGTACCACCCATTATGCAGCGCACCAGAAGGTAGCACCTTTAAAAAAAATTTAAAATTTTTTTTATAAACATGTTTTAATTAACATTATGAAGATCATATGTAAATTTCACTACATTCACATCTCCTAGCTCCTAAAAAATGATGTGAACTCACACTTAAATAATTTTGAATGTATGTGAACGTGCATTTATGTGATGCGTGTTTTCATACACTTAGAGTGTTCGGATTTGCAAGAATTTACATATGATCTGTGTAATGTTAATTAAAACATGTTCATGAAAAAAATTTTCAAAAAAATTACTTTTAAGGGTGGTACCTTCTGGTGCGTTGCATAATGGGTGGTACTCACTTGAACCTATATATATATATATATATATATATATATATATATATATATATATATGGGTATAATGGAGAACATCCATGTATCGAAGAACATCGAAGAACCTCCATGCACAACCACAAATGCATCGACTTCCCGCGTGATGCATTACGATTTTCTTGCGATGCATGATTCCAACCCTATATATATATATATATATATATATATATATATATATATATATATATATATATATATATATATATATATATATATATATATATATATACATACATATGTATGTATGTATGTATGTATGTATGTATGTATGTATGTATGTATGTATATATATCTGTGTGTGTGTGTAGATTCAAAAGAAGTAAAACTCAAGTAAAAAATGTTAAATTAACGACAATGAATTAATAATTCTATAATGTTAAAACTAAAAATTTGTAAGTCAATAACCTTGTTAATTTCTTGATAGAACAAAGTATATAAGTGTAAAGGGAGCACCCTCCCCGATGTCAAGCGGCTCCCTCCACATGGGATGAGGCCGGCTGGAACACCACCCCCGGTCCTTGGCCCTGCCGAAAATGGCCCCCTTCCCGGCTTTCCCACACCGAACGACCTTGTTGCTTTTTTTTTTGTTTTGTACTGTAAACGATCATGTGACCATTTAAATTTAATTTTTTTTATATTTTCACTTTACAATATTTCAATTTCATACATTCATCTTCACACCTTCCAAACTCTCAACTTTTTCTCTTTCAGTCTAAATTCTCATACACCTATCAACTTTATATTTTACTCTCATTTACAATTTTATTTTTATTGTGGTGGAACCGTATACGTCTGCGTTTCCATCGTCATTGTTATCTTCGAAGTCTTCGGAAGACGAATATAAACGTAATCAACAAGTCCTTGCCGCATTTTTACATGCCACCTCTGCGCAATTTAATCAACCTAGACGAAGAATTGCAATTCAGAGAGACCGTGCAGCTGCAAATGAACGTCTTGTGCGTGATTATTTTTCGGAAAATTCTCTCTATGAAGATGATATTTTCAGGAGGAGGTTCCGGATGCGCAAAAAAATATTCCTACGAATAGTTTATGATATAGAGAAATATTTTGAAAGTTTTACCTTGCAATGGGATGCTCGAGGTAGAAGGAATTTACTACGTTACAAAAATGCACATCTGCTATTCGGCAACTCGTATATGGCATGGTGCCTGATTCGTTTGACGACTCTCTATATATGTCTGAAAGGACTTCGCGTGAAAGTTTGCAAGCATTCTGTAAGGAAATTATTCAGCTGTACGGACGAAAATATTTGCGTAGACCGGCTGAATAAGATGTTCATCATTTCTACGTGTCCCATGAAGCAAAACAAGGATTTCATGGAATGCTTGGCAGCATCGACTGTACACATTTGTCATGGAGCCCTACAGAATGGCGATGTCAATACATGCGAAGCGGTTGCATCACAAGATTTATGGATTTGACATGCATTCTTTGGCGTCGCGGGTTCCAACAACGACATCAATGTGGTTAATAATCACCATTATTCATTGACGTTTTAAATGTGATCACACCAGTTGTTCCTTTTGTTATTAACGGAACACAATACAAACATGGGTACTATCTCACCGACGGGATATACCCCGAGTGGGCGACTTTTGTGAAAGCTTTTTCATGTCCAACCGATGACAAACGAAAAAGATTCAAGGCAGCTGTTAGTAATCCTGTGTGACGATAGCAATCTATGTTTTGATAGTATTTTGTGTAAGTCAAGTAACTTGGTATTGAATATTGACTAGTGTTTGATATATGTGATTATGTGTGTTTGATATTGGTTGTTTGTATGTTTGAACTTGGTGTAATGTATTACAAGAAGTTCAAACATAAAGTTCAAAGATAAATTCAAACATAAGTTAAAACATAAGTTCAAATACAAGTTTGATATGTGAGGTTCGAATTTGAGGTAAATTCGAATTTGTCAATGAGGACAAATTCGAATGGGCCTTGGGCCTGATTCGAATTTGTCCTAGACCAACTTGAATCTGTCAGTATAATTAAGGGTTAATTCGATTAATTATCAGACTTTTGCAGAATTTCGGAGAGTAATTAAGCAAAGGCGATCTCGAGTTTACTAGTAATCAGAGAGTGTTTACGGAGAGAATCATCGTGTAGGTACGTTCGTTGTCGTTCGTATAACATCGTGGTAGTCTCCGTGTTCCGTGCGTGTGATCTAACCGTCAAGCCGCTAACGAGGATTCCACACTCGTTGGACGGTGTCGCGACTAGATAGATCCGTGAGTTCAAGACCTTACAAGTGGTATGAGAGCCTTTGGGGTGTTCTTGGTGTTCTTCGTGTTCATAAGCAACGACCTAGGTTTCTTGACGTTTTGGACGGTTATTATCACGATTTTTGAGGTTTTCGAGCTTATCAAATTAGATTTCGGGAAATACTTTGTTGTAGTTCAAGTTTTTGACAAAAATCAGTATTTTTACTTGTAAAATATTGATTTAATCTGAAAAACTTGAAAAACTCGAAGTATTAGCCGTTTTTTGAATTTGCGGCGCTCGAGTTTAGTAAGGAAGTATTAGGGTTTTCCACAATGTCGAGTTTGACTAAAATACGCTCCTTTCGAGTTTCCTTAAAGTTTGCTTTGAATTTGGCCAGTTCGAATTTGCTTGGGGTTTCGACTTTACACTAAAGTCGAATTAGGGAATTTCGAGTTAAGTGGACCTTCGAATTTAGTTGGTTTTTCGAATTTACTGGACCTTCGACTTTGTTGTTAATTTCGAATATAGCTGGATTTAATAACTTAATTCGAATTTAATCCAAAACAGGTTTAAATTTAATTAGTTTCGAATTTACCTAAATTCGAAAAAATTAATTTAAATTAATTTCGAATTAAATTAATTAAGTTTGAATTCAAATATATTTGAAACAATGACAAGTCTGCAGAGGTTTATGGAGATGGATCACGAGGTTGGAAAGGCGAATTCACCACCAAAGTTAATGAAAATTGAGGATTATTACTGGTGGAAGGATAGGTTTGCCGACTTCGCAAGGTTTAATGATACGCGAATGTGGATCTGTATCGACGAAGGATACATTCCACCTACAAATGAGGTCGAAGGACGACAAAAGGTTGTGACTTATTTAAAGATGAAAGACGACGACAAAAAGCTATATGAAGCAGAAAACCGTGCATTCGCTATCATTCGAATGGCGTTACCGCAGGAGATCTTGCACACCTTCCGTAATCAGAAGACAGCAAAAGAGCTGTGGGATGCGTTAGAAAAACGGTGTGAAGGTAACCCGAGGGTCAGAAAGAATCGAATGGAAATGCTCAAGCAGCAGTTTGCTATCTTCAAAGCATTGAAGAACGAAAAGCTGGATGAGACTATCACACGATTTTATCATTTGCTAACTGAGTTAGACAGCCACGACGTGGAGTATAGTGAAACAGAAAAGATTAACAAAATTCTGGATGCTTTACCGGCCAAATGGGAGATGTATGTGGCCTTAATAAAGCATGATGAAGACAAATTCTATACTCTAACTCTAGATAATGTTATCGGAACGCTGAGGGCATATCACTTTGAGTTGCTAAAGAAGGAAACGGATTATGACCAAGTTCAAGATCCTGCTATGTACTTTGGGAAATCAAAACCTTCAGTGACAACTGAATTGAAGACTGCTACAACATTTTTCTCGGGAGAGACGTCGTCACCGGCTGAAACAGAAGACTCACTAAGTAGGGCTTTCTTAGGGTTCGCTAGACCAGAAGAAAAGCAGCATCAGGCTACTCCGGCATCTACATCTCAAGGATATTCAAAGATGCCTATGAGTGCAAAATCGGCTGAAGACCATCTGAATCTGTTGGCTTCATTCGTGGCCGCTTACGGCAATTGCGTTCAGGGAAAAATTAACGATCCTGCACTTTGGGATGAGGATTACGATCAGGTAGACCCTGATGATCTTGAAGAGATGGATCTGCAATGGCAACTGGCCATGGTAACTCAGAGAGTTAAACGGTTCATCAAAAGAACGGGAAGAAATCTGAATGTTAGTAACAATAAGATTGGATTCGATAAGTCCAAGGTTAAATGTTACAACTGTCAGGGGTTAGGACACTTCGCTAGAGAGTGTCAGAGACCAAAATTAGAGAACTACCAGGGACAGTATCAGAATCAATCGCAAGGGCGATATCTACCGAGTAGTTCAACTAGTCAGGCGAATATAGCTGGTCTGTTATCCAATGTTACATCAGACAAACAGCTAGACGGAACTTATGACTTGAGTACACATCCAGAATCGAATGCTAGAGCCTTTATGGCTGAAGTGACTGAGACTGGAAGTGATGGGGCAGAGGAAATCACAGGGGACAACAGCAGTCCGATGTGGGTAGAAAAGTCAGCTGATCAGACAATTCTGGAGTTTGCCGCACAGATGGCCAACGTGGAATCAGATAGTACCAAGGTAACTCTGAACTTTTCTCTTTTCCATGATTTGTGTGTTTTATGTGCTACGTCTAATGATAGGTTAAATTTAGTACTAGAATCACATCAAACCATATCTGCTCAAAATGAATCGTTAAAATCAGATAATGCTAGCCTAGTAGATATAAAACAAGATCTTAGGGATAAGCTTAAGGCTGATGCACAGGATGTTATAGTTCTAAAGGACAAACTGAGCGAACATTGTGTTAGATTAGAGCTCATGTATGAACATGTTGAGGCATTAACCAAGGAGCTTAAATCCAAAGAAGTAGAGCTAGCCGAGTCTAAAGTAAAGGTAGCTGAGGTCAACAGTAAGCTTGAAAAGTTTAGGAACTCATCTCTTAACCTAGGGAAAATCTTAGATGCACAGCGTCAGTCTAAGAAGCCTGTAGGTCTAGGATATCATGAGAGTCCTCAATCTTTCAACGATAACTATGTACCTCAACCTCAGGAGAAAACTGAGAAATCAGTTGAATCAGAGGAAATATCTGAACCAGTGTCTGAAAGTGCAAAGGAAAATGAAACTAAGATGACTGCTAATAATACCAAGATTAAGAAAGTTAAATTTGTGTCATCCTCTAGTGATAAACCTGTAGGACAACACAAAATTGACTTTAATGATCAGGAGATTGAACCAGTCGCTATAGTTGAACCAAAAGAGCCAGACACTAGTGAGACACCTAAGTCAAAGGGCACACACAAAAAGTCAATTGATAAAATGTCTTGCTTTAGATGTCACGAAAGGGGGAATGTTGCTTCTAGCTGTCCGCATAGGAAAGTAGATAATACACCTAGGACTGGAAAGCCGGAACAACTTAAGCCTTCTCCAAGTGTTGCAAGCACTAGTGGTTCTCAGAATACCGAGAAAACTGTGCAAGCTGCACCAAAATCTGCTGTGAAACAAATACCTGTGTCAGGTCGACCAAAAGAAGTGATTAGGACTAATTCACCAAATAGAGTCATTAATCAATCTAGGTCAGGACCACAACAGAATTATAGGAGTACCACACCTAGCAGAGCTTACACTCCGGTTAGGTCACACACTCCTGTACGACATCAAACACCAGGTAGAGCTCAGGGATATCAGTCCGGAATGCATTATAATTGTAACTATTCAAGAGCTCCACAGAAAATGCCTACACAAAGGCCGAGAGTGAACTTAAATCACTCTGCACCACAACAGACTCCAATTCAAAGACCCAAGTCACCTGAAAGGAGAGATGGGTATTTGAAAGAGTTTAAGTATGTGGACGAGAATGGTATTACCAAGTCAGTTATAGCTTGGGTTCCCCGTGATAACTAACCTATTTTCTTTCATGTGCAGGAGATAACTACATGTCCAAACAAGAAATGGTTCGTCGACAGTGGTTGCTCCAGGCACATGACAGGGGAGAGAAGTCTACTTGCAGACTTCAAGGGAGGGAATCGGGGATTTGTATCATTCGGTGGCAATAAAGGAGGAAATATCACCGGTACTGGAGTGGTCACTAATGGGACTATCAAATTGGATCAAGTTTATCACGTTGATAAACTGGTTCACAATCTCATTAGTGTATCTCAAATCTGTGATAAGAAGAACTCAGTACTATTTACTGATACTGAGGCGTTAGTGCTAAAACCGGGGTTCAAAGTACCTGAAGAGTGGATACTGATGAGGGCTCCAAGGAAGAATGACATGTACATGCTCGACATGAACAAGCCGGAATCTTCGATGGGACCAATTTGTTTGCTATCTAAAGCTTCAGAGACTGAGTCGGTTTTGTGGCACAGACGCATGGCACACTTGCACCTGAGAAAGATGAACTACATTACGAAAAATGGATTGGTGCAAGGTGTTCCTATGAAGAGTTTTCAGTTCGAGGATAAGTGTCTACCGTGCAAGAAAGGAAAACAACACAAGAAGGCAAGACTCAGAACTCCATAGCTGCCACATTCGATTTGTTGCATATGGACCTCTTCGGACCAATCAACAAAAGGAGTATAAGTGGTAGTTGGTACTGTTTAGTTATTACTGACGATTACTCACATTTTTCTTGGGTTTTCTTTTTAGGTACAAAGGACGAGACGGCTGCCAAGCTCATCGGGTTCTTAGACCAAGTGGAAAATTCATACGGAACGAGGGTTAAGCGTATCAGAAGTGATAACGGAACACAGTTTAAAAACACAGTTATTGGTGTATATTGCCTATCAAAGGGCATAGTGCATCAATTTAGTGCACCTTATGAGCCACAACAAAATGGGGTGGCCGAACGGAAAAACAGGACATTGATTGAGGGGGAGGCAGTGAATACTGCGTGCCATGTTTTAAACCGGGTCCTTACTGTCAAATCATTGAACAAAACCTGTTATGAAGTTTTGAATAAGCGGCCACCTAATTTAACTGGCTTTGAACCTTTTGGGGTACCATGTACTTTAATGAAAACAAAACATCAACCAAAGTTTGGTGAAAAGGCTGACGAAGGATACTTCCTAGGTTATGTGCCGAATTCACCAAATAAAAGGGTTTTTAATAAATCAAATGTTACAGTAGAGATTGTGTATAACATTGAAGTCACAAGTTATACACATGAACCCCAAACTGGTCTGGAATGGATATTTGATTATGACAAACTGTTTGAGTCATTTAACATTCCTTTGGATGAAAATGCAGGTACAATCGCAAAGGACATGTCGTCATTAAATCTGAATGACGAGGGTCATAGTATTCCGAGGACCACTTTTCAATCAACATCTGAGCCTACATCAACTGAAGATAGATCTCCAGAAGTTACTGATTCTGAAGCGCCTACAAACGAAAATCAGACTACAAATTCAGCCTCTGAAGACAGTGTCCATGAGGAAGAAATTGTGGAGTCTGAAGTCGTTCCCCCGTTAGGAGAGATAGGATCAAATTTGGGAGATAATCTGAGGGTTGACGAGATAGAGACATCTAGGATCAACAAGAACCATCCTATAGAAAGCATCATAGGAAATCCTAATGCTGGTGTGAGGACTAGGAGTAGTTTAAATAACAACATTGTGTTGTTGTCGATGATAAATGACTCCGAGGCCTTTCATACCTGCCTTTATTCATGTTTCATCTCGCAAGTAGAGCCAAAAAATGTGCAAATGGCACTAAAAGACAACTCTTGTGTTGAAGCGATGCAGGAAGAACTGTCACAGTTTAGGAAACTAGAAGTGTGGGAGTTAGTTCCGTTACCTCGAGGAGAAGTTGCAATAGGAACCAAATGGTTTTTTAAGTGCAAGAGAGATGATCGGGGTGTAGTCACTCGCAACAAAGCAAGGCTTGTGGTAAAGGGTTTCAACCAAGAGGAAGGAATCGACTACAATGAAGTGTTCGCGCCAGTGGCAATGTTGGAAGAAATTCGTTTGTTTCTGGATTTTGCTTCCTTCAAAGGTTTTAAAGTCTATCAGCTAGATGTTAATAGTGCTTTCCTTTATGGGAAAGTGAAGGAACTGGTATATGTGGAACAGCCGCTTGGGTTTACAGATCCGAAATATCCAGACAGAGTGTATCGATTAGATAAGGCTTTGTATGGATTACATCAAGCACCAAAGGCATGGTACGAGACTCTATCTAATCATCTTTTAGACAACGGGTTTGAAAGAGGGAGAATAGATAGTACGTTGTTCGTGAAACGAAAAGGTGAACATTTCATCCTGGTACAAGTGTACGTCGATGATATCATTTTTGGATCATCAGACGAGCAGATGTGCACAGACTTTGAAAAGGTGATGAAGTCTAAGTTTGAGATGAGTGTGATGGGTGAGTTAAACTTCTTTCTAGGTTTGCAAGTCGAACAGAGAAAGGAGGGCATGTTTATTCATCAGACGAAGTATGTCTACGACATCTTAGAGCGCTTCGGGATGGAAGGAACCAAGCTGACTGCTCACTTCAGCACACCGATTCAAGTGAATCATAATCTCGGACCGGGTACAGAAAGTGATACCGATGTGGATCCGACGTTATATCGGGCCATGATTGGGTCACTCATGTATTTAACTGCTTCTAGACTTGATATAATGTTTGATGTGTGTATTTGTGTTAGGTTTCAAGCTAATCCAAAGGAGATGCACATGAAAGCTGTGAAGCGGATTCTAAGATACCTCAAGTCGAAACCGAAGCTGGGACTTTGGTATTACGCTGAGGTTGATCTAGAATTAGAGGCATTCACGGATTCAGACTACGGAGGATGCAGCTTGACTCGCAAGTCAACAACTGGAGGTTGTCAGTTCCTTGGAGGGAGACTCGTTTCCTGGCAATGCAAGAAACAGACTTTGGTAGCCGTGTCCACGTGCGAGGCCGAATATGTTGCTGCGGGTAGTTGCTGTTCACAGGTTTTGTGGATACAACAACAATTGCGGGATTACGGTTTGACTTATACTCATACTCCTATTAGGATAGATAACCAGTCAACTATTGCAATAACCAATAATCCAGTTAAACACAGTAAAATCAATCACATAGACATAAGACACCACTTTATTCGTGATTGTGCTGAAAAGAACTTAATCAAGCTGGTAAAAGTTGCAACGGATGATAATAATGCGGATTTATTTACCAAAGCTTTTGATAAGTCACGTTTTGAGTTTTTAGTTCAACTAAACGGAATGCGTAATCTAGAGTAAATTGACCTTAGTAGAGTTTATTTCCTTTTATAGCAGTAGAAGTTCTTTCTTTTTATAGTAAGTTTAGTAGCTTAGGATAGTTTCTTTTTATAGTAAGTTAGTAGATTATCTTATTTTCTTACTCTTATTTATGAAAAACAAAAGAAAAAAAAAAGAGAGAAAAATCACAAAATGTTCAAAAAAAAGGAGAATATCAGAAAATGAGTTAAGTCTTAGATACATATGTTCAAAGTGACGAAAGTTAGCACAGTCTTTACAATCTCTAAGTGTTAAGCTTTCACACATAATGCACCTAAAGTTCTAAGTGTTATACATTATCTAGCTTGATATGTTGGTAGGCATAATACATAAAGGGAGTCTCAAGGCTAATAAAATATTCAAGAAAAAGTCAGACGTGTCACTAACTTAGATGTATGGCCAAATGGTCTTAATTTTTATGTTAGAGACATACAGACATTGATTCTAAATGAGGTATGCAAATTTTCTGGGGATGTATAGCAACATCAGATACATCTTAAAGAAATGAAAAGAATGAAAAATCATGATACTGAGTTGAGAGTCAAAACAAGTAACTCTGTTGTACGTAAGTACAGACCTGTTGCCTTTGGTTTCACTCGAGTTAGCAAGATAAGTCGCTTTGTTATACGTCGGTACAGACCTGTCACCGCTGTCTTGCTAGCTTTAAAATAAACTTTAAGACAAACTAAGACACTCTGTTGTATGTAAATACAGACCTGTGTCCGACGTTTGCCTTTTAAAGAAAGTTTGCAATACCAAAAAGTTATAATCATTGCGTGTATGCCTTGATCATAAAAGTATGTCTAAGTATGAGTCACGTAGGGTAATTTCTTGATAAATAAAAAGGCCAAGGGATATTCCAAAATGTAACATGTTAAAGGGAAAATAATAGCAACAATCGTCTAGAAATGTGTGTCACGACAAACAATAAAAGGAATCAAAAATTCCTAAGTGTGAAAGTGCTTATTTGACACCGCTATTTGATTGAACCTTTCTTTGACTATTCTCGCCAAAAATATTCTGTTAGTGTTAAGTATAGGATGTAAATTTTAAAAATAGTGTAGATTAGTTTAAGTTTAAATTTTGTTCAAAATTTTAATTTAATTTAATTTAATTTTACTTTATTTTATTTTATTTTATTTTATTTTATTTTATCTTATTTTATTTGATTTTATTTAGGAAAAAGGTTAAAGTTACTAAGGATGCATTCTTAGTTGAATAAATAAGCATTGCGTGAAAATCTTGTGCTTAGTGTAAATAAGTTTTGCATAGTTTGTTCCGTTAACACGAAAAAGTTGAATTTAATTCAAAGATTTTCATAATTTTTAAAATTTTCAGTTAAATTCGAATTTAAGACAAAGTCGAATGGTACATTCGAATTTGGTAGTAAATTCGAATTTGGAGACAAATTCGAAGGTGGTTAGTATATATAGGTCAACAGTGAACATTCATTATTCACCTACATTCGACTTTAAGCCTTCGAGTTTGTTCTGAGCGATTTCGAGTTTGTGCCTTCGAGTTTGCAATTTTTCGAGTTTTCACCTACTCATCGAAGTTTTGTACTTTGTGTTCCATACTATAGCCAAATCTAGGTATAAACATCACTATTATACAAGATTTAGGAAGTTTTAGACTCAATTTGTGCAAAAATTGACATATCTTGAAGTTTTAAGGGTTTTTAACTTAGTGATTCAAAATCACAAAGTTTAACCGGTGAAACTTCAAATAAGTGTTTAATATCTTCAATTAGAACCTATTAGGACTAATGAATGTGATTTTCTAAGTCTAAAATGGTTTAAATCTTGGATTTTTGTTTTGAAAATGCCGACATTCGAGTTTGTTCATAGGTTCGAATTTGTTCCTAAATTCGAACATATCATTAAACTCGAATTAAGGACAATATCGAACATGTTATTCGAATTTGCTATTAAAATCGAAATATTTGACTAATTTTTAAGTCAAACTTGTAGAAATTCATATGTGTTGGATTTTGAACTTACATAAGTTCAAAAATAAAACAAATTTGAATTTAAACAAGTTTCATTTTTATTTTTTGTCCCTTCTAATATATTTTACATTTTAATGTGCAGATATGGGGGAAAGAGCGTTTATTCAAAAGCATAATATGGTCGTGTCACCAGATCGTGAGCTTCCTGAAGCTCAGGCATTTCGCCAGATGGTGGACATTTTGGCTGCTTCAAGGGTGTCGTATGCCCTTTCGCACAATGTGCAGATCGTGCTGCCTTACGTTAGGCAATTTTGGGATCATCTGCAGGTTGGCTGTACAGTAACTCCGACAGTATTGAGGACCAGAATAGCCGGGCAGCCCCTCGTGTTCTCCGCCAATATGTTGCGCAGGGTTTTGCAGCTGGGATCAGCCGATCAGGAAGTTGGGCCGATTGACTTCCCTTTGGAAGTAAGGCAAGCAGCATTCTTGAGGATGGGATATGGCCTTGATGTGGCTAAGGCATCGTACATGAAAAGCGGTTTAATTGGGCAGTGGAGGTATCTTGCACACGTCTTTATGGTGTGCTTTGATCCAAAGAAAGCCGGTTTTGACTATATCGTGTCGAAGATGCAATCGACAATAATAGCATTGGTTTATAACAAGCAGTTTAGTTACTCCGAGATCTTCTTTGCGGAGTTTGTTCACCAAATAACAGCTCCAGCAAGAGAAAGGTTTTTTATGTACCCTAGGTTTTTTATGATGCTG
Organism: Centrapalus pauciflorus; assembly: GCA_020465985.1. Classification (NCBI taxonomy): domain Eukaryota; kingdom Viridiplantae; phylum Streptophyta; class Magnoliopsida; order Asterales; family Asteraceae; genus Centrapalus; species Centrapalus pauciflorus. The sequence goes on from JAANYP010004031.1 coordinate 128,519, forward strand.
ATCAGACACTTTTTGCCCAACCTGCTGCAGTTGCCAGAAATTCAGAGTGTCGCCGTGATCGACAAGCGGATTTTTGCAGATTGTCAAGCGCACAATGCTCGTAGGGGTGAATTGGTTAGAACACTAGATGCACCGCTTTTTGTTGCTGTGGTAAATCCTGATTTTGAAGCCCCGGAAGGTGCGAACTGGGCTGGGGAAGTTCAAGTACAGCAGCAGCCACAACAACAACAGCAAAGGCCTCAACAACAACCAAGAAGGAGGCAGAGAGCTTCAGTAAGACAGACTCAGGCTTCAAGGCCTTCAATAAGCACAGTGCAGGAGTCAGTAGAAGCAGGTCCTTCAACGGATGCTGCGGGTCCTTCAGTTGTGTCCCCCGTAATTGATCCATGGGTGGAGACTCAGGGGGAGACTAGTTGCAGGGATACTGAAGAGTTGAGAAGGGAAGATGACGAAGGCAATGATCCCGATGCTCAAAAAGACAGTGAGCCAGTAGATTTTTCTTCTGCTCAACACGCTGAAGTTCAGGGGGAGCCGAGTCAGTCTGGAGCTGAAGGAGGTGAAGCTAGTCCCTCAAAGACATTTGAGAGCGAGATGATAGACGCTCTGATGGATATTGAGGAAGAAGTGTTAGAGTTTGATTTTGAGGATGAGATAGAGGAGTTGGAGGAAGGAGAATTCGTGCCGGAGGAAATAGTTGATTGGAGATCTAATGACGAAGTGATAGAGGATGAAGACGACAATGTCAATGAAGTGATTGTAAACTCACAGCCTATCACGGAGTTATATGTCCAAGACAATCATAATGTGATTGATATTGATGAGATCAAACTAGACTCGGTAGAAGATTCTGAACTTGAAGAAGCTGAGAAAGAGCCATCTAGGGCTGAATTGTTGAATCTTTGGTTCCGGAAGGAAGAAAAGAAGACAGAGCCGAAGATGAAGAGAAGAATGAGAGTTCCGGGCTCGGAAAATCTCTCAGGTGGAATTATAAGCTGTTTCTTTGACAGAGAATTGCAGCTATTTATATTGAAAAGGAGAGATGGACTTCAATACTTGAGGCGAACACTGAAAGTATTCAACACACTGCCCAAGGTTGAAGTGAAAGAGTTAGCTTGGAAGGAGTTGATCAATATTGGTGACGACCCGTATGCTGAAGTGATTGCGAAGATTATTAGAAAAGAGGGTCGGTCAGGTAAATTTGAGAGACTAAAGCCAAGGACCGGGAAGAGAGTGGAAGATGAAACTAGAATTGATCCACATACAGGTAGGCCATGAGCCAGAATGGTATACAAACCTGTAAGATGTTTGAAGAAGGTGCCGATGAAATCGATGCCACAAAATGGTTTAAGTAACATGAAATGGTGGTATATCGATAATGAAACTGCTGAAGCTGTAATGGAAGATGCACAAGACAAAGTTATTTTGAGAATGTATGATCCACTGCACTTAATAAATCTATCAAAGGACGAGCTGAAGAAGCTACATGATCAGCCTATCTTCTTTCACGAAGGATGGAGATCTGAAGCCAGGAAGTTCCAGAAGATAGTGAGAATATGTATAGATATAGGTCTATATGCAGGGAGTAGTCTATATGGTCCAAGTAGTTAGTCAAAATGTAAATAGTTAGAAGCTATCGTCAATGGGGAATCTGTTAGTACATCCTGTGTGACGATAACAATCTAAGTTTTGATAGCATTTTGTGTAAGTCAAGTAACTTGGTATTGAATATTGACTAGTGTTTGATATATGTGATTATGTGTGTTTGATATTGGTTGTTTGTATGTTTGAACTTGGTGTAATGTATTACAAGAAGTTCAAACATAAAGTTCAAAGATAAATTCAAACATAAGTTAAAACATAAGTTCAAATACAAGTTTGATATGTGAGGTTCGAATTTGAGGTAAATTTGAATTTGTCAATGAGGACAAATTCGAATGGGCCTTGGGCCTGATTCGAATTTGTCCTAGACCAACTCGAATCTGTCAGTATAATTAAGGGTTAATTCGATTAATTATCAGACTTTCGCAGAATTTCGGAGAGTAATTAAGCAAAGACGATCTCGAGTTTACTAGTAATCATAGAGTGTTTTCGGAGAGAATCATCGTGTAGGTACGTTCGTTGTCGTTCGTATAACATCGTGGTAGTCTCCGTGTTTCGTGCGTGTGATTTAACCGTCAAGCCGCTAACGAGGATTCCGCACTCGTTGGACGGTGTCGCGTCTAGATAGATCCGTGAGTTCAAGACCTTACAGCAGCACAAGAGTCGGCAAGAAAAGACATTGAACGAGCTTTTGGTGTACTCAAAGCTCATTTTGCTATAATAAACAACCCCGCACGACCATGACGCCCACAAAAATTAGACACATCATGTATGTTTGTGTCATATTACACAATATGATCTTTGAAGACGAAGGCGTCGCGATATGTTCATTTCAAGAAACCGAGCTTCCATCCAATCAACATTCCGCTTCCAATGAAGTATATTAAAATACGTTATTGGAAATTCGTAATTGGGAAACACATAATAACCTTCGATCAGATCTCGTGGAACATATTACAATTGCCCAAATACCAAATTTAGACGTTAGTTTGTATTTTTTTATTGTTCATTCGTAATTTTAATTTTAATTTATTGTTATGTATTTTTTATTTTTAATTCGGTAATTTTAATTTTTTAGTTATGTAATAGTTTTTAAATATTTATGAAATTAATTATTTTAGTTTTAATTATTTTATCAATTAAAATGAATTTATTTTAAAAAATTTATGAAAGATGGAAAGGTGGGTATTTCCAAGTTAGAAATGTGGGTATTTCTAAGTTAGAAATGTGGAAAAGATGGAGAGAGTAAAATCTGACGTGACGTTGATGTGTACAGACTGGTGGGGAGTGGGAAAGAGAACCACTCCCTTCACCCTAATTAAGAATGTGCTCCTATGAATTATGATTAATGCGTCCTGAACGGTTGCCACTTAGGGTCGGTCTTGCTAAGTTGTAAACTTGCAATGTGTCTACGATTTAATGTATTTATGTTGAATTTAAAATATTTAATTTATGTGATAACATAAAAAACTACAAACCATTTCACGTTTTTAGTTTTGGAATGAAAAAGGCTATGAACCATTTTGTTTTTTTTTTAAATGAAGAAAAACTTCAAACCTTTTCCTTGTTCAAAAAAACCTAAGAATCATTCCCTTTATAAGGTTTTCCAAGCATAAAAAGTTACAAACGATTCTGTTTTTTTTTTGTTTTCTCAAATGAAAAACACTACAAACAATTTTATTTTTCAGTTTTTCTAAACGAAAAAATTAAGAATCAGTCTGATTTTTAGTTTTCTGTATGAAAAAACTACAAACCATTTCGTTTTTACATTAGAAAAAATTAAACGAAATAAAATATAAGGGGATGTCTTGAAGTTTTTTTTTTCGTTTAGAAAAACTAAAAAACTAAATGGTTGGTAGCTGTTTTCGTTAAAAATAATTTAAAAAAAGGTTTGTAGTTTTTACGTTTGGAAAATTTAAAAACGAAATGTTTTGTTGTTTTTTCATTCGGAAAATGTAACAAAGGGGAATACTTTGGAGTACTTATCTATAAAACCAAGAAAACGGATTGATTCTTTGTTTCTTTTAAAAAATAAAAAACGAAATAGTTCGTAATGTTTTTGTTCAAAAGAACTAGAAGGCAAAATGTTTCGTAGTTGTTTTTGGTTTAAGAAAACTAAACAACAAAACGATTTGTAGTATTTTTCGTTCGAAAAAATAAAAATCAGAACAAGTGAAATTTCTTTTATCCGTATAAAATATAAGAAAATTAATTTTTTAGTTCTTACAAAAGATTTAAAGTCGTAATAAACATCAATAATATAATTAGATAAAGGTTAGGGTAAATTACAATTATCGTCCCTGTGGTTATATGTAAATTATGGGCACAGTTCTTTTCGCGTTGAAATTACAAGTACAGTATATGTGGTTCGCTATTTGTTATGATTTTGGTCCTTTGACCGATTAGTTTTTTAAAATGACCATTTTGCCCTTAATAAAAAAATAATATCATGCAAAACAAAATATAATACAATAAAAAAATAAAATCAATCGATTTTAATTAAAATCAAATAAAATAATATGCAAGTATTTCAAGGCTTCCTGCCATGAATAAAAGCAATCAATTAGGTGGCGTTTGGTTTGAAGGATTTCAACAACTTATTTAGAATTTGGATTTAGAAATCCTCCCATGTCATGTTTGGATAAAAACTAAAAAGAAAAGGATTTGACTTCATTTAGCATTTTATATTCACCACTTCTCCTCTTTTCATAATCCAGTCATCCTCCTAGTTATTTTAAAATCCATCATTTTAAATTCATGCAATCCAAACGGCACCTTATGGTATTTAGAATCCTCTACCTGGAAGTCAATTCCTCATCTCCCTCTCGTTGATATGGTTTACCTCCATCGGATTTCTAGAATATTTGGAATCCTAAACACTTCAAAGGTAAGCCACCGAAGTCATTGTCAATTTCATCATTTTCAGATCTGGAACGAAGTTCATCAGGAAACGTAAGACATTGAAGGTCGTTAAACGAACATATATGAATATTAGGGCGTTGAAGTGTGGTTCGGAACTTCAGATCTGGAACGAAGGACAAAGTAAATCGGGAATTTCCTTTCTTGTTGTCGAAACGTCGACATCATCAAATTTGGTTTCCATGTTTGTCTTCCTCTCTCTTCGTTATATATAACCGATCATTGATTTGTTTTTGTTTCCGTTATACATCAACTCGATTTAGATGTTCTTTCTGGTATGGATGATGAATCATTGATCTGTTTTTGTTTGGAATGCATAGAAGTGATTTTGATGTAGGAATTCGATTTATGATTTCGTTTCTGGTTTGATTTTGGAAACATAGTTACAACGTTTTTAGTGTTCATCATCAATCTGCTCTCTTTTTTCCGTCTGACATGAGTTCTTGGTTTGAGGGTTTCGATGTTAATTTATTCTTGAGTTATTGTTCTTGTTTCGATTAAGATTTTGTGTTCAATTTGGAGGTATTCTTAGCAGTGGAACAATCTGGAGAAGATTAATATAGGAAAAATAAGTATTTTTGGTATCTTTATTTGTATTAATATATATATTATAATAATTGAGAACAATTTCTGCCACGTGTCACCTATCTAATACCTCACTCTTTCATTTTCCTGCTCTTTTTCCAAAAATAATAACTAACATTAATTTAAGTAACATTCTTATCATTTAATTGATTTAATTTAAACTTTATTGTTGAAATTTATTATTTTTGTTACCTAAAATAATTCAAACTACAATTAATATTCATTAAAAGTTTTCGAGATTAACAAGCTAAAATAATTTTTTTTAAGTCAATAAAATAATAAACTTCATGTTTAAATATCTTAAAAAGTAAATAATTTAAAAAAATCGGTAAAATAAAAAATTTAGTTTTATTATAAAATTTTTTAAAAGATTGACTTAGATCATCATATTTTACCATTAAATCAATAATTCAAATATTTTGAATCACATTTTAGTCGTCTTCTTTGACTTAAACATTGACTTAGAGTCATCATTTTTTACCATTGATTCAATGATTTTGCATGTATGCCATCTTTTTATTGGTTTTTATTGTATCTTAATTTTAAAATTTTTTTGAAGGTTTTTAAGGGATCCCACCTCTTTATTAATATTTAATTTACAACAAATCTTTTACAGCAATCCATGTAATACATGTGTATTAATCTAGTTATTAATATACATGAACCAGAAAACAAATATATCAGAGGGAAAGAGAGGTAGATGTATTTTGATTTTTCAGAGCCTATTTTAATAATTAAAATGAAAAACAATTTGGATTTTGGATTTTATTATTTAATTCTATGAAAAATGGAAGTTCATTCCCTATTTTTATAAGGGTTAAGTACCAGTTTGACCATCCAACTTTTAGATTTGTCTCATTTAGCCATTAAACTATTTTTTGTCCTGATTTAACCACCAAACATTGTTAAATATTCTATTTTGGGAAAAATGAATAAAACTAATGGCTAAATCGATACAAAATATGATAGTTTAGTGGCCAAATTTGGACAATTTTTAGTTGCTAAATCAGTAAAAAGAAAGTGTAGTGGCTAAATATATATACAAAAAATAGTTTAGTGGCTAAATCGAGACAAAAAATAGTTTAATGGCTAAATCGAAAAAAATCTAAAAGTTGGATGGTCATATTAACACTTAACCCATTTTTATAATGATGTCAAGGGCAAAATGGTCATATTTAAAATAATGACTGGTCAAAGGACTAAAAATGTAACAAATAGTCAACTATAGATACTCAATTTGAAATTTCAACGTGAAAAGGATCTGTTCCATAATTTGCATGTAACCACATGGACGAAAATTGTAATTTACCCTAAAGTTGGGTAAATTACAATTATTGGATTTGTCTTCAAACACGATGCATCCTCATCCAATTCAATTTCAAACATGATGCATTTCGACCATATTCATCCTCGTCTTTGTTCCATCATTATGCATCACCAAAATCGTGATGCATTTCGGCCATGTTCATCCTCGTCTTTGTTCCATCATTATGCATCACCAAAATCGTGATGCATTTCGACATTAAACGTGTTAATTTTGTGATGCATCTCTGGAATTTAAACGTGTTCATCAACGTCTTCAATGTGTTCATCATTGTCGTGATGCATTGCTGTTGTGCAACAAGTTTGAACCAACCAATACCATATGCTCCAACTATTTCTTGGATGCAATAACCACCAACATTAATAAAGAATCTTAGAATTCTTTGACTAGCCATAAGCATGATATAGAATCGTAGGATGAATTGTTTGTGAAAAAACTGATACTCAAAAACCATGATCAACAGACGCAAGCAAATTCTCTACACCAAGCTAATTTATCTCATGCATAAATCACAATCCACGTACATATTTTTATAGAATATCTCATCCAGTCCCCTCTACGTCTCCCTCCGGCACCGATCTGCCACGCCGACGCCGACCACCACTCCAGCGCCGACTGACCGACCACCACTCCAACAATCTAAGACCCCTTCCGTCCCTTGACGGTTCTTCTTCCATCCCGAGACAGATGTTGACAGAGATCGATGCATAGCTGTGATAATGGTGGTGTTGGACAACATCGATGCACAGGGATGGTGCAGAGTTGCATACCGAGGTGGACAGCGATGGTGGTGCTGGGTGTGGCGGTAGTAGTAGTGGTTGTCTCGTGAAAACTGGTTGAGAGAAAGAGAGATGGAGAGATGCTAGCCATGAAAGAGAAAGGGAAAGACAGAGAAAAAGGGATGGATTTATGGGAAGGTGGTTGATCATTTTATTTAGTTTCCTAAATAAATGATAAATATTAAATTAAATCTTATAATTTAACAATATATTATTAAGCATTCCCAAAATGCCCTTAATGCACCCTTTGAAAACAAGCAATGCATTTTCCGTTCCTGATGCATATGGTGCCCCATAAAACCTCAATCTCTCTCTCTCTCTCTCTCTCTCTCTCTATATATATATATATATATATATATATATATATATATATATATATATATATATATAGGCTGCTGTGGATTTATTAATGATCATACAAAACATTCATATGGAACACATTATGATTTTATTTGTTGATGTATGTATGTATCACTTGTTGTTGCACATCCGAGACTTCACTTGGTGTGAGTCTCGGATCTTAAAACAATGCATACACACTAAACAAACCTCCAAGACTTGTAATGTACTTAGCTTATTTTGGTGTTGTTTTCTTGTTCAATACATCCGAGACTTCACCAATGGTGAGTCTCGGATCTTTACACAACACATACACACATCAAATCATGTTCCCACTAGTTCAAAATCATGTTCCTCAGACCTCTCAATCCTACGCATTGTGGCGAACCACTGTTGGATTAAACTAGTATGAATATACGGAAGTTCCCATTGTATGGCTTTAGCCCATCCTAGCCTCTCAAAGCACTCTAATATTTCAAAATTATCAAAATCAGACTCTTTTAGGGCACGGTCTATGAGAAACCTAGGGGGTTTACCATTGTTAGTGTTTGGTGGAATTTCAGGGAACTCCACATTGAGTGGTTTTTTGAAACGAACATCCCTAGGGTCGTGGGTTCTCATTCTAGGTTTTTAGGAAGTTACAGGACGGTTACTGTTTGCATGGAACTGGGTTGACATCTAAAAATAATGCAAAAAACAAAGGATTAAAAATGTGGGGTTTTTACGTAAATTATGCATGATAATTTTAAACACCATTTTTCGCCAATATTTAAACTAATCCTAAGTCTCACTAACAATGTGAGCTCAATCTAACCCTATCAAATACATAAACTTTAATCATAAATAATCAATAAAAATGTAACCTTTTACGACAAAAAGTTTATAAATTATAATAAATACGAAAAAATGCATAATTTTTTTCAAAAGTTTTGCAAAAATAATTTTATATTAATTAAATGAATATTTGAAAATTATTAATAACCCTTTTTTCCTATAAAAACCATAAAACTCTCAAGAACTTAACCCATGCATGCATGATGAAACTTAAACTTGGGTAGAATGAAGTTAAAGGGATTATAGGGAGTATACCTTGCTAACCCTTGAGATAAACAAGCGTTGGATCGAAGAATTGACGTAGAAAAGACGAATTTTTGATGTTTTTAGGCTTAGAAAATCGAAGTCGCCGTTTTCTAGGAACTGGAATTAGGGTTCTGGAATCATGGGGATGATCATTACCAATTTTATAAAATTTTGAGCGCGTCGGGCCGCAGGGCAAGCGCAGGCCTGTGCCCGGGCCTCTGGATTCGCGATCTGGGCCGTGCACTGGTCTTGGGACCCTAATTCTTTAATTTTTTTAATTTTTACGGGTATTCTCCCCAACTTACGCTCTTATTATCTGGTTAAAATAATTCTGCTACGTGCTTAAAAGTTTTTATTTTCTGATGTGGGGTCTTATTAATTAATTTAAATCCTAATTTCTAAACACAACCAAGTTCAGGCGAATGAATCCTCCCCAACTTAATTGGGTACACACAAGTAACACAAATAAGCAGATAAACACACTTAAAAACAATTAAATACAAATAATCAAAATACTCTGGGTTGCCACCCAGAAAGCGCTAAGTTTTACGTCTTCAGCCAGACGTACTGCTCCTAAACTAATTAATTGACCTTAGGATCTTGTAACCTGATGATTTCAGATGCTAACATACTATTGGTGGCCCATTGAACATATAATTTAAGTCTATGTCCGTTTACTTTTAATGGCTCACTGCCTTTCATGTCCTGTATTTCTACTGCACCGTGTGGGTAAGTATTCGTTACAATTTATGGACCTATCCATTTTACTTTTTAATTTACCAGGAAATAATCTAAGTCTTGCGTTAAATAACCAAACTTTATTTCCTTTGGTAAATATTTTATTTTTAATCATTCTATCGTGGAAAACCTTAGTTTTCTCTTTATAAATTCTAGCGCTTTCGTAGGCTTCTCTACGAATTTCTTCCGGTTCATTTAATTGGAATTTCCTATCAACACCGGCATCAAGTAAATTAAAATTAGTGTTTTTGATTGCCCATAGAGCTCGGTGTTCTAATTCCACTGGGAGATGGCAATGCTTACCATACACAAGTCTGTATGGGGACATACCTATCGGTGTTTTAAATGCGATTATGTATGCCCATAGAGCATCCTCTAATTTTTGAGACCAATCTTTACGATCAGGTCTGACAGTTTTCTCAAGGATTCTCTTGATCTATCTATTAGAGATTTCGACTTGTCTGCTAGTTAGCAGATGATAAGGTGTTGCTATTCTATGGTTACTCCATACTGTTTAAGGAGTTTAGAAAAATGCTGATTATTAAAATGTGACCCCCCGTCACTGATGATAGCCCTTGGAATTGTTGGGTTTCCTATACCCTTGCTAGGTTAAATTAAAACTTTGCGGAAAGTTAAATAACCTAACTATGCAACAATATAAAACCTTAAGGATCTAACCAAACAAGCTAAGCAACTAATTATTAAAATAAAGAGATGAATAAGAAAACTAACCTTGAGAAAATTCGCAATTTTCTCCACGAAGAACGATTGCACGAACAGCCTCTGAATTGAGCAACAAGCGTCTAAAGCAAGATCGCCTCTAGTTGTTCACACCCAATGAACAAAAGAAAAGATAATTATAACGTTTCTAAGCTCAGATCTCAGAGTCCCAAAAACTGGTATCCCTTGTGATCGTTAGAGAACTTAGAATTGAATGAGCGAGTAATGAAGCAGGCAGGGGCTGCCTATTTATAGGTTTTAGAAACCTACAAATTTTTTATCCCAAATCCATGTGGGATGGATTGGTGGCCGGCCCCCCTATTAGGGTTTAGGGGGTGCCCTGTTGACTATCAACTAATTGCAGTTTAGCCCCTGTACTTCCTCAATTAATTCTATTAGCTTCCGGTTAATTTATTAACTATTAATAAATTAACAAACTAACCCATTAATCAAATATAATCAATTATTTAGTTTCTAATTAATTTATTAAACATAATAAATTAACAAACTAATTAACATTATATATTTAAGTTAATCATCTTCTCTTTACAATTCATTGCATGCACCCAAAAAGGATCCAACATGATAACAATAGGTTTACAAATAATTGTGACTTGGAAACTAATTCCAACAGTCTCCCACTTGGACAAGTTTGCAACTATTTGTCTAAACACATTCTATTACCAGCCTTCCTAGCTACTCGATACAGCTGCCGAACTCTGAATCATATCAGAGCTAATCCTTTAGATAAGGGATCAACTATTCCTTCGTTCTCTGATATCGTATGAAACTAAGACATGGATTATAATCAATCTTTGGTTTCAAAATTATGTTTCTGATTTCCGATTAATATGACTATATGAGACTTATTAATTGAACACTTCAATTTTGTCTCGGTCGGGCCCGACACTCTAGAGTCAACGTTTAATCATTAGAGGGCCCATAGATATCGCTTTTCCATATAGGCAAAAGGAACGAATAAACTTCGCATACACAGCGCTAGCTAACTAATAACATCGTAACTAGATACATCTGTTATAACTGGCAGTTACGCACAACGTTTGAATGCACTAAGGTATGACGGACTAGAAAACCGCAACTTCAATGTATCTCCGTCTGAAGAATAGAGGATATTATCATCTTGGAAATACTTATGATTTGATCCATGAAGTATCTTTCCAAGTGTGAGTGCCCTATACTTAAATCTCCATTAAGTACCCATGAATGTTGCAGCAATCTCTATGCTATGTCAAACTCTTGACAGTCTACTAACATTCCATGACAGTCTTTATTCAATACTAACTCCCGGTAGTACGAATGACTGAGGTATTTGAATAAAATTAATTACTCTGGGAGTTGGTTCTAAACATGCAAAAGGAAACACAACGATAAATTAATAGAAGATGGCAGCACTTTGCAAATAAATAAATCTCCATTATTTAATCACCAAATCCATTACAATTTCAAATCATTGTTACAATGTTTCAAATTCAAAACTAACTACTAAACTTTACATTATCTCGTAATCCTATGCTAACAGCATGACTACAGTGTTTCGGTTGTGAAAGTGGCTTTGTGAATGGATCGGCTGGATTCTCCTCTGATCGCACTCTTAATTTTCACAATCACATGTCCTTCTTCAACCTTGCTACGAACAAAGTGGTACTTCCGATCAATATGCTTGGACTTTCCATGATCCTTGGGTTCTTTAGTCAACGAAACAGCACTTTCGTTGTCGCGGAATATTTTGATGGGGTCTTGAACCGTTGGGACAACTCCAAGATCTCCAATGAAATTCTTCAACCAGATGGCTTCCTTTGAGGCTTCTGAGGCCGCAATATATTCTGACTCGCAGGTAGAGTCTGCCACGGTTTCCTGCTTCGAACTCTTCCACGTCACGGCTCCCCCATTTAATAAGAACACCCAACCAGATTGTGACCGACAGTCATCTCTATCCGTTTGGAAACTCGCATCGCAATAACCGGTTACTTTGAGTTCATCCTGTCCACCGTAAACCAAGAACCTGTCTTTAGTATTTCTTAAATACTTAAGAATATTCTTGACCGCCGTCCAATGACCTTCACCAGGGTCTTGCTGATGTCGACTCACCATGCTTAAATCAAATGAGACATCAGGCCTCGTACATGTCATGGCATACATTATAGATCCTATGGCCGAAGCATATGGAACTCGACTCATTCTGTCTAGTTCCTCCTGTGTCTTCGGGCTCATGTCTTTACTAATCTTTATGCCATGAGCAAAGGGAAGGTTCCCCTTCTTAGACTTCTCCATACTGAACCTTTTCAGTATTTTGTCCAAGTATGTATCCTGGCTTAGTCCTGTTAGACGTCTCGTTCTATCTCTATAAATCTTTATACCCAGAATGAAAGCTGCATCTCCTAGGTCCTTCATAGCGAAACATCTTCCCAACCAATCTTTCACATTCTGTAATGTTGGGATGTCGTTTCCTATAAGTAATATGACATCGACATATAATACCAGGAAGACTACAGTGCTCCCACTGACCTTGACATATATGCAGGACTCATCTTCGCTTCTAGAAAATCCAAACTCTGTGATTTTCTCATGAAAGCAAAGATTCCAGCTTCGAGAAGCTTGCTTAAGTCCTTAAATGGACTTCTGAAGCTTACACACTTTCTTAGGATACTTGGTGTCTACAAAACCTTCAGGTTGTGTCATAAACACATCCTCTGTCAATTTCCCGTTAAGGAAAGCGTTTTTGACATCCATCTGCCAGATTTCATAGTCATGAAACGCAGCTATGGCCAGAACTATCCTTATGGATTTAATCTTAGCTACCGGTGAAAAGGTTTCCTCATAGTCAATCCCGTAGGTTTGAGTATAGCCCTTTGCCACCAGCCTAGCTTTGTAAGTGTGCATTTCCCGTTCATATCCGTTTTCTTCTTGAATATCCACTTACAACCCACCGTCTTTAGACGGGGTGTGGGATCAACCAAGTTCCAAACTTGGTTGCCATACATGGATTTAATCTCGCTATCCATAGCTTCCTTCCATTTGGCTGCCTCAGGGCCTGCCATCGCTTCCCGGTAGTTAGCTGGTAAATCTAAGTCGACTAGTGTACTATCACTAATCATATCATCCTGTTCAATATGGAAACCATAGTAGAACTCAGGAGGATTGCTAACTCTACCGGATCTGCGCAAAGGTAAGGATATGTCATTGGGTTCAATAGGCATCTCAGCCTCATGTTGATGGTCAGTGTTTGCAGTTGGTTCTTCATCGGTAGTATCTTGAATCTCATCAAGATCGATCTTACTCCCACTGTCCTCTTTAGATATTATCTCCTTCTCGAGGAACACTCCTCTTCGAGATACAAACACTACGTTTTCACGTGGTTTGTAAAATAGATATCCAAATGACTCTTGTGGGTAACCGACGAATATACACTTTTAAGATCTTTGACTGAGTTTGTCAGAGGTCTCTCGTCCAACGAAGACTTCACAACCCCAGATCTTGATGTGACCAAGGGAAGGACGCTTTCCCTTCCACATCTCGTAAGGTGTCTTTGAAACTTTCTTGGTGGGTACTAGATGTAGAATATGTGCCGCAGTTTCTAATGCATAACCCCAGAAACTTACTGGAAGTGTTGCTCGACTCATCATAGATCGGACCATGTCTAACAAGGTCCTGTTTCTCCTCTCCGCAACTCCGTTGAGTTGTGGTGTTCTAGGAGGTGTTAACTGGGAAACTATTCCACAGCTTCTAAGATGATCGAGAAACTCGATACTAAGGTACTCTCCTCCCCTGTCGGAGCGGAGAACCTTTAACTTTCTGCCCAGTTGATTCTCTACTCCACTTTGATATCTTTTGAATGTCTCAAAAGTGTCGGACTTATGTTTAATTAAATAAACATATCCAAATCTACTATAGTCATCTGTAAAGGTGACATAGTACCGATTTTCCCCTTTTGTAGCACATCGGAATGGCCCACATACATCTGTGTGGACCAAATCCAATAGTCCTTCACCTCTTTCACACGTTCCTGTGAATTGTGATTTTGTCATCTTGCCCATTAAACAGGATTCGCATACATCATCTGATTTTAGGTCGAATGATTCCAACACTCCATCCTTTTGGAGTTGGGCGATGCGTTTCTTGTTAATGTGCCCAAGGCGACAGTGCCACAATTTGGACTTATCAGTTTCGTTAGAATCAATATTAAATAATAGGTTGTTATCACACTCAACAGTTTCATATATGTCATTATAAGGACAAGCTTTGAATATAAAAACATCATTCAAATAAACCAAAATACTTCCATTATTATTATCAAAGCTGAAATTGTATCCATCCTTATACAAGGCAAACAAAGAAATGATGTTCCGATTCATATCGGGTGAATAACAACAATTATTTAAGCTAATCTCTACTCCTGATCTAAGCACGAGCTGGAACCTTCCGACTTTCTTCACAGGCGTGATCTTTCGATTCCCCATGATTAGGTTCAGCTCCCCATGCTTCAAGCTTCTACTTTTCCTTAGTCCCTGCAATACAGAGCAAATGTGAGTACCACATCCTGTATCAAGAACCCATGAATTAGAGATAGAAGTGTTATGGAGTTCGATCATGAACATACCTAAGGTGCTGGCCTTTTCGACTTTTCCGTCTTTAAGGTCCTTCATATATGATGGGCAGCTTCGCTTCCAGTGCCCCTTGCCATTGCAGTAAAAGCATACTGCTTCCTTCGGATCTTTAGTAGGCACAATACTGGACTCTGTTCTCCCTTGAGACCCTTTCTTGGACTTTCCTTTTGGGGCCTTCCAGGATGACTTCCGTTTCTTTGAGGCCTTACCGATAGTAAGCACAGGGGCCACAGGGGTCTCATCTTTCTTGATGCCATGTTCAGCGGTTCGGAGCAGATTATGCAGTTCCATAATTGACGTCTCCTTCTGATTCATGTTCATCTGATAGGATAGTACGAACTGATTATAGATGGTGGGCAGTCCAGAAAGAATGATATTGGTGGAGAACTCAGAGTCAAACACCATATTGAGAGCCTCCAGCCGGTCGAAGTACCCCTTCATCTCAAGGACGAAAGTGCAGATAGATGTTACAGGTTTTGGTTTGCAGGCCATGAGGGATCTTACCACATCAAGGCGCTCTTTGCTTGCCTTAGCCTCAAACATCTCTCGCAGCTGTTGATTCATCTCAAAGGCCCATGTATTCTCGAAGGCTTTAGCAAGCTCAGGAACCATGGATGACGCCATGATGCAGGACACTTTGTTTGCATCATCGTAATGTTTCTGGTGTGCGTCCATTTCCTCCTGGGTGGGATTCTCATTCAGTGTGGGAATTTGTTCATCGAGAACATACTCCTTGTTCTCGTACCTCAGCGTAAACCTGAGGTTTCTCATCCAGTCCACATAGTTCGGACCGGATAGTTTTTCCCTACCCAGAACGGAGAGGAGTGAGAAGTTGGATGCGTGGTTGGGAGCAGGAGTGGGAGTACCAGTAGAAGTAGACATCTGTGAGATAAAGTTTTAGTTAGTATGAAGTATTCCTTAAACAATTTACCCAATTTGAATTAAGGCTAGGATCCATATTTGTGATTCGTTTTATGAAAAGGGTCGCCGTAATCACGCCACGAATTTATTTAGGTGGACAAACTCTTGTCGATTTCAATCTCTATGAAATTTCTAGATCTTTTGAGATTCATTGAATCTTATCAATGGCATGTTAATCTCGGTTATGCTCAAATACTATCCGTGACTGGGTTGCCGATGATCACGGACAAGATGGTGAATCTTACCATGCAAAACTGCGTAAGACCCGGCACGGATCAGTCCGGGAATCGCGAGTCCTACATCACCTCCTAATATGTCTCTCATTAGTGTGCCGGTCAATACACACGCTCCACTAACAGTGCATATAGGATATGTGCATTTTTCATGGATTTGCATACTAATTCACTTCTGATATATCTAAAATGGGATTTTTGTTTTAGTACTTTAGATTATACTTTTAATCTGGACACCATCCTATCAAAAGTCCTCGGTAGCTCCATTGAACGCACAGCAAAGCGGAGGAGGTAGGTCAGCGCGAAGCTATTAAAAACCTACTCCTTTAGGGAAGCAGAGCGACCCGCCTTATACCTCGTTTATAGTTTGTTCACTATGGGTGAGCCGAGTTATCAATTGACTGACGATGTAATTAGATTTAAATGATATATATATATATATATATATATATATATATATATATATATATATATATATATATATATATATATATATATATATATATAGAATCAGGTTCATCAGCGTACCTATGAGATTCCAGCGTACCCAGCGTACCCTAATGTGAATGATCATTCACATATATTTTTTTTTGAATAAACATGTATAAGACAACATTATAAGACTTTTTTTCAAAAGGAGCAACATCATAAATCTTGTGAATGATAAAAAAAGATCATGTGAATGGTCATTCACACCATTCACATTGTGTGAAATGACCATTCACATTGATGACCATTCACATAAATATGCATTGAGCATTCACATAAGTTTTAAGGACACAAAAAGTGTGAATGTATGTGAAATTCATATATCATGTGTATAACATTAATTTAAACATGGTTATAAGAAAAAAAATTTAAAAAAAGTTTTTTAAGGTTGGTACCTTCAGGTGCACTTGATTTCAAGAGGTACTTTTTTGAACCTGACTCTATATATATATATATATATATATATATATATATATATATATATATATATATATATATATATATATATATATATATATATATATATATATATATATATATATATATATATATATATATATAATCAATAATACATATATAAATTTCTTTTAAATCTTAGGGGTTTAATTTTAAACTTTTAAAATTAAAAGGTCTATTTTAAACATTTTAAAATTCAGGGTATATTTTAAACAATTTAAAATATTAGGGTTTAAATTAATATTTATATTTTATATATATATTTCGGTTTCAATATTTAAATAAAATAAGAAACATTTAATTATTAAATATATATATATTAAATCCGAAACCTATATATATAACCATATAAATCCTCAAAATTTAAACCTAGGATAATACAAGATTATCCTAATAGATTATGATATTCTAAAACCTTTAGGATAAGCACTTAATTTAAATTAAGGTAATTTCTAGATAAATAGGATTTATGATAAACCTAGAAAATCAAGCTTATCTCTAAGGCATGTTTATCTAAAACCTCAAAAATCAAACCCATAATTAAATTAATAAAATCCTAAATTAATAAATAATAATTTATTTAATATTTCAGATTTATCCATTTAAAACCTTTTAAAAATCCGAAAATTTGAAAATAAATATGAAAAACAATTTTCAAAATTTAGACAATTAATTTAATATTAAAAAACTATTTTAAAAATTAAATAATTATCAAAAAACGAATTTTACTCCAAAAATTTCAAAAAATTAATTTTTAATTAATTTTTCGGATTTATTTAATATTTAAAAATTAATCTTAAGTTTAAACAATTTAATTTAAAATTAAAAACACCATTAAAATTAAACCAAAATTCCGAAAATTAATCAAAACAAATTTCGAAATTTAAGAACAAGATTATCATCTCAAAATTAGTGCAAAGCTCGTTAGGTTAACCGCTCTGATACCACTGTTGGGTTTCCTATACCCTTGCTAGGTTAAATTAAAACTTTGCGGAAAATTAAATAACCTAACTATGCAAGAATATAAAACCTTAAGGATCTAACCAAACAAGCTAAGCAACTAATTATTAAAATAAAGAGATGAATAAGAAAACTAACCTTGAGAAAATTCGCAATTTTCTCCATGAAGAACGATTGCACGAACAGCCTCTGAATTGAGCAACAAGCATCTAAAGCAAGATCGCCTCTAGTTGTTCACACTCAATGAACAAAAGAAAAGATAATTATAACTTTTCTAAGCTCAGATCTCAGAGTCCCAAAAACTGGTATCCCTTGTGATCGTTAGAGAACTTAGAATTGAATGAGCGAGTAATGAAGCAGACAGGGGCTGCCTATTTATAGGTTTTATAAACCTACAATCTTTTGATCCCAAATCCATGTGGGATGGATTGGTGGTCGGCCCCCCTATTAGGGTTTAGGGGGTCCCTGTTGACTATCAACTAATTGCAGTTTAGCCCCTGTACTTCCTCAATTAATTCTATTAGCTTCCGGTTAATTTATTAACTATTAATAAATTAACAAACTAACCCATTAATCAAATATAATCAATTATTTAGTTTCTACTTAATTTATAAATTAACAAACTAATTAACATTATATATTTAAGTTAATCATCTTCTCTTTACAAGTCATTACATGCACCCAAAAAGGATCCAGCCTGATAACAATATGTTTACAAATAATTGTGACTTGGACACTAATTCCAACAGGAATACCGTGTCGTGCTAAAATATTTCTTTTAACAAATTTGCACACAACCCGATTATCATTAGTGCGTGTAGCTTCTGCTTCCACCCATTTGGAAACATAATCTACTGCAACTAAAATGTATTCATATCCAAATGATTTAGGGAATGGTCCCATAAAATCAATGCCCCACACATCAAATATTTCGACAATTAATATCGGGGTCATAGGCATTTCATCTCTTTTCGCGATGCCACCAGTTTGCTGGCATCTTGTGCACCCTTTAACAAACTCGTAGGCATCCTTAAATATTGTGGGCCAGAAAAACCCACACTGCAATATCCGGTGGCCAGTTTTCTTTGCGCTGAAATGGCCACCGCATGCATATGCATGGCAGTGTTTAAGAATATCTTCGTGTTCCGAGTTCGGGACACATCGTCTTATTATATGATCTGCTCCTATTTTAAATAGATCAAGTTCATCCCAAATGTATTGCCTTGCTTGAGCATAGAAATATTTTCTCTGTTGTGAGTTCCAGTGCTCTGGCAATCTTCCTGTTACGAAATAGTTAACTAGATTCGCAAACCAGGGAATTTTAGATACAGATAATAATTATTAATCAGGGAAGGAGTCCCTGATTTGATCAGTTGAGTTTGTTGGGATCAATTGAAGTCTTGATAAATGATCGGCAACAACATTTTCTGTGCCTTTTTTATCTTTAATTTCTAAGTCAAACTCTTGCAATAGAAGGATCCACCGAATCAATCTAGGCTTGGCATCCTTCTTTGCCAATAAATGTCTTAAAGCACTGTGGTCAGAGTACACAATTACTTTGCCCCCAAAATATAGGATCTGAATTTATCTAGGGCAAACACTACAGCTAATAACTCTTTCTCCGTAGTGGTGTAATTGATTTGTGCCTCATTAAAGGTTTTACTCTCATAGTCAATGACCACTGGCTTTTTCTCAAATCTTTGTCCTAAAACAGCACCTACTGCATAATCACTCGCATCGCACATGATCTCAAATGGTTGAGACCAATCCGGAGATTGCAGAATTGGCGCTTCAGTTAGTTTTGATTTAAGCTTCTCAAATGCTTTCATACAAGCATCATCAAAATTAAACTCGATATCTTTTGAAAGAAGATTGCATAACGGCCTTGAGATCTCACTGAAATCTTTAATGAATCGCCGATAAAAACCAGCGTGGCCTAAGAATGATCTTATTCCTTTAACGTTGGTAGGGGGTGGATGTGAGGAAATTAATTGACTTTTGCTTTATCTACCTCCATTCCTCTCTCGAACACAATGTGACCTAAGACTACCCCTTCCTTTACCATAAAATGGCTTTTCTCCTAACTTAACACTAATTGGTTTCAGTGCATCTCTTTAGGACTTTTTCTAAATGTCCCAGACAATCTTCAAATGTTTTATCAAATATGGAATAATCATCCATAAATATTTCAAGAGAACCACCTACCATATCTGAAAAGATAGCCATCATACATCGCCGAAATGTGGCGGTTGCATTACATAGTCTAAATGGCATCCTTCGTTAGGCAAAGGTGCCATAGGGACAAGTAAATGTAGTTTTCTCTTGATCCTCTGGATGGATTTGGATTTGATTGTAACCAGATGATCCATCTAAGAAACAGTAAAACTTCTGTCCTGCTAATTTTTCCACTATTTGATCTATAAATGGTAGCGGAAAATTATCTTTCGAAGTAGCAGCATTAAGTCTTTTTGTAATCGATACAAACTCTCCACCCAGTTACAGGGCGAGTAGTTATCTTCTCTCCCTCTTCAGTATTAATGACTCTAATTCCCGATTTCTTGGGCACAGTTTAGGTTGGACTTACCCACTTACTATCAGATATAGGATATATAATTCCAGCATCCAACCATTTTAATACTACCTTCTTAACAACCTCTCTTAAATTAGGATTCAACCTCCTTTGTGCATCCCGAGCTGGTTTAGCTTCTGGATCAGTAATGATTCGGTGCATACACAAAGTGGAACTGATTCCTTTTAAATCAGCTATCGTCCACCCTACTGCTTCTTTATATTTGACTAACACTTGCATTAGAGCTATCTCTTGCTCTTCAGTCAGATCTGATGAAATAATGACAGTCAACGTGTCATTCTGACCTAGAAAAGCATATTTCAAATAAGTGTCAGCTCCTTCAATTCTAGAACAGGTGGTTGCTCTATTGAAGGTTTGGTTGACTTAGATAAATCAGTAGGTAATTTTTCAGTCCTATGGGTCCACGGTGGTTGTTTCGACTCTAGTGTGGATTTCATGACTACTTCAATCTTATCACACTCAGTATGATTTAACTTGGCTAATTCATTCTCAGCAAAGAATAACTCAGTAGCATCTTTGGTGTTGACTAACGAACTATGCTGCTGTGCAAGTTCATCCACCATGTCTATAAGATAACATTCTGAATCAATAGCAGAGACACTTGAAGCATTAAACACATTCAGTCTTAAATTCCTATTACCAAAGGCAATATCCACTGCTCCTGTCCTACAATTAATTTGTGCGTTAATCGTGGCTAAGAAAGGTCTACTTAGGATAATAGCCGGTTGATTATCTCCTATTGAACTTCCGGTGTCCAATACTAGGAAGTCAACTGGATAGTAAAACTCTTCAACATTTACTATGACATCTGATACAATACCTCTTGGGCACTTGGTTGAACGATCTGCCAGTTGTAAGATATATCAGTTGTCTGTAGCTGACCTAGATCATGTTTATCAAACAGGTTTCCAGGTAAAATATTAACACTAGCTCCAAGATCAAGCAGTGCCTTCTTAATATGCACATTGCCTATTGTTACTGGAATCAATGGTGATCCAGGATCTTTCAGCTTAGGAGGTAGAGAACTAGAAACTACTGCACTCAACTGTTCAGTTAGATTGATCTGCTTTGGGAGCGAGACCTTATACTTTCTTTTCTGAGTACAGAGATCTTTTAGAAATTTGGCATAAGATGGAACCTGTTGAATGGCCTTTATCAGAGGAATATTGATCTTTACTTGATTGAATAAATCCCAAAGATCCTCTGGTTGTGGGCCTCTTTTGCCGTATGGCGAAGATTTTGGATTTCTAAAGCGGCGAGATAAGGAGGAGGAATTGAAGTGTCCTGACTCTAATCCGCCTCCCCAACTTTGGGCGTTGGAATATCTGCTTTAATTGACTCTTTAAAAGAAACATTCTTAGGAACCTCCTTCTTCTGTGGATCCTCTTTCTCCCCATACACGACTTCAGTGTCGGTATCTTCTTCTGCCTCTTTCTCTTTAGGCATCTCTATTTTATTATCTACCTTTCTTCCACTCCTTAATGTGTTTATCTTAGCTACTTCATTAACTTCGTTAATCTCATGTTTCTTATCTTGCTATGATGATGGGCGTGTGAAGGATTGGGAACAGTATTGCTAGGAAGCTTCCTCTCCTCACGCCTAGTAAGCGACTCAGCTATCTGACCCATCTGGCGAGTTAACATCTTCATGGTGTTAGTACTGATAGTTGATTGCTGTTTTATAAATTCAACAAACTCTGCAAATTGCGCAGAAGTCATATTTGTTTCTACTTGGAATTGTGGTTGATCACGATGATTTGACTTATAATATCGCTCATCCTTCGCTGCTGAAGTTGAACCATATTGATATTCTCTCTTTGGTGGTTCATATCTTGGTTTGGATTGATGATTGGTAGGCTGATCATTTTTCCATCGAAAGTTGGGATGGTTACTCTGACGGGCCGTCGTTGTGTGCAACACCCGCAAATTTATAGGCGGACAACTATTCGTAATTTTATCATTTTATCATAAACACTGAAACTTAATTTAATTAAGCTTCAAATGTTAAGGTTTTGAGGTGATTTTATAATGTAGGATAATTATTTATAAGCGAGATTTAGTGGTTTAATTATACAGTATAAAAATTTGTCATTTTAAAAGAGATTAAATTAATGAAAGGAGAAAATTATGAGGTGTGCAAGGAAATCCTAACAAAAATTGGTTATGATCATAATCCATCATACATCCTTATAAATGTATAACCCTTATTCTTCATATTTTTATCACTAATCTATCAAAACACACACACTAAATTCTGGAATGTATAGAGAGAGTTTGGGCATAATTTGAAGCTTTGAAACATCTCCACCATTGGCATCTTCTTCACAAGTTGATCATCTACATCAACATAAGATTTTGAGGTAAAAATTTAGAAATTCATGATTTATTTCTAGCATAAATTATAATATTGATAATAAACTTTATAATAGATTGTGAATCTGAAAATGGATATTCGAAGGTTAATAAAACCATATTCTTCTTTTTCTTATGCTTAAAAAGCTTCAAAGAGCAACAATGATGATTTTCATGGGTTTGATCTTTGAATCCGAAAATTTATGTAGAAACGCTTAAAATAGGGATACAATCAAGATTTGAATGTTATTTTGGTGTTTAAAATCGGATTTAAATCAATAATGGTTTCCAAGAATTCTGGAATTTGAGATTTGGTGAGAAAAATTTAGTAAATAGAAGTAGAAATAGGGGGTGTGGGTTGCGTGGGAACCGGCCGAGAGGCTTGCGGCATCGGCGACGCTGTCAGCAACGGCGGCTGTCGAGGGTCAGCTTGCCTCTGTCTGTCCCTTATTTCCCTCTGTTGTTTTCGTGTCCAGTTTCACCGAGAGGAAGAGAGGAGAGTGAGAGTGGCGTGGTGTGTAGGGTAGTCTCTAGCCGGCGCCGGAAAATTCCCCTGGCCGGCGACTGGTTCCTGATTTTTTGTCCACCGGCACTGTAGTGTTCTTCATCTTCTTCTTGATTGTTCCTGGCCGAGAAGAAAGTAAAAATAAAGCAGACATTTGTTTTTTTTTTAGTAATTATTTTATTTCATTTTCCTTTTTCTTTTAGGTTGAGTTAGAGTTGACTTTTAAATAGGGTGGGATGGGTTGCTTTTCTTTTCTTTTTTTTTTTTTTGGTGTCTGTTTGTTCACCGAGAGAAGAAAGAGATGGGAGAGAAGGGTTTATTTTATTTATCTATTTTTATTTAATTCTTTTATTTTGTTTGGGTCTTGGTTATTATTATTATTTTTAAAGTGGATCCATTGAGTGATAGATTTGAGTTAGTGTTTGGGCTACATAATTAATTATATTTTGGGACTTATTAATTAGATGGTTTCATTCAAACGTTGGGCTACTAAATTACTTAGCCTAAATATAATAGATTTAATAAGATTTAGTTTATTGGGCTATTTAAATTCTATACATGAGTTACATATTTTAGTTTGTTTGGATTTAGAAACTTATTAATAAATTATTATAAGATGAGATGAACATTTGCAAGAGGGTAAAGGATATATCAATTAGATTAAATTATTTATTACAATATTGATGAATTACATAATTAATAATTTATAAATGTAAGTTGTTAACTTAATGAACTAGAACTTGTAAAGGAATTCAAGGATTAATCGATGTTATTATTTAGAGAGTTCAGAGCTTAAAAAGAATTAAAATATTATTAAATCTATAATCGTCTGAATTTGATCCCGAATATTAATTAATTCAATAAATAACGGACTTAGTAAAATATAGAGTTGGGAATAATGACAAATAGACAATGTACTTTGATATCAGGTCTTTAGTAAATTCGATTGAGGCGTGTGGATTTCGTTAGTACTTTCAGCTGTTAGCGGGTATACGCTTGGCGAGTACAGATTGCAGACACTGTGAGTAATTGATTTAATTTCGCAAATGATCATAAATGATATGCTTGCACTGGGTATCTCTTTCGTTTCTATTGTCATGATTATTCTTTAACTACCATGCTTAGCCTTGATTGCTGATATTTAATTCGTTGTCATGAGCCGATATTTGAGAACCCTTTCCCAAGTATGCATACTGTGTATTATGTGGATTAAGTGAGGTTGCTGTGTGCTTCCGAGTTGCATGTCGGGCGAGCCGCATGTTTTGTACACGGGCTAACCGAGCGAGTCGTACGCCGTGTACTTATTATCGGGCGAGCCGATAACAACCCCCCTATTCGTGTATGCTAAACCGAGCGAGTCGTAATGCTACGCATGTTGAATTTGAGCTGATATTTGTGTTGATCATGTTATATATGCTTGTCTGTGTTTTTAAATCTGTTACTCGCTAGGCGACGGCTTACCCCGGTTGTGGGGACATCTTTTCAGGTTTAGCTGATAAGGGAAAGGCACCAGCATCAGGATCTAGAGTTTGAGCATTTATGGTATCAGAAAGACTTCCGCATTTACTCTTATTTATATTTTGTACTTGGGATGGGTAGATCCATTTGGTTGTAATAATTAGATGTTATATTTTAGCGCACTCTGAATGTGGTGGTGTTAGTTTATTTATGTATTGAAATTGAAGTTTGAGATCAGAACGCTTTATTCTATTACTTCGAGGATTATGTTGCAGATTTTAGTAAAAGCGCCACGTTATTAGAACGGGGCGTTTCATTGTGACCCGCAGACTTAGTCCTTAAATCCACTATTTAGCTAGAGAAGTAAGGGTCGAATCCACAGGGAGTGTGGTCGTAATTAGGATTAGGTTATTAGCCTTATAAGTTTATTGAAAACATTTAAATTGTGAATTTGTGGATTTGAATGATTTGTTTAGAGTAATGGTTTGCTATTGCTTTGTAACTAAAATTAGGAACGAAGTAACTAACGAAGAAGATAACAATCAAGAGACGAATAATCATTCACGGAATCACCACGGCATAAGTATTACTTACTATAATTTCATGCAACGATCACATAGACATAACAAATTGCGCGACTAAATTAATCAAACGTGTTATAACCAATAACTCTCGGCATAGCGTATGCAACAACATTAATACTCGTCTTAATCCCTAAACTAATGGACTCGGCACGAATAATAACACCACGATAAACTATCTTGCTTTTACCAATCGCAACACATAATCATAATCATAGTCAAATGTTTATCGTTTGCATACACATAATAGATCTTGCTTAATACGAATACATCAAAACATAAGAAATTAAAGAAGAGTAAACTTAGTCGTAGATCCTCCGCAAACGGCTAATGGGATTAGCCGCTCATCGTATGCTCGTCACAATCACAGATCTGAGCCATTGGGTAGCTTGCGAACCACCGTCTTCGTTCTCGTATCGTAGATCCACCCCGGCAGGGCTTCGGCACACTTTCACACACGTCGTGACTCTCTCCAAAGCTGCCCCTTGCCTTGTATTTATAAGGAGGTCGAGATTAGGGTTCCACAGGCTGTAAAGCGCGTATTTGCGCCGCACTAGCGCAGGCCTGCGCCCCCCCTGCGCCCGGATGCAGCTAGGGTTTAGCTGGCATGTGCTGGAACGTATTTGGACAGTTTGGGCGCTATATGGAGCGCAGGGTGGCGCAGGCCTGCGCCCCCCTCAGCCAGGTTTGCTCTAAATTCTCTCATATTGCTTCTTTTTATAATCTTGGCCCTGAAATACAAACTTGGAGTAATAGTATGGATTTTACGAAGTATCGGTGCTTAAAATGATCATAATATGACTCAGAAACCATATAAATTATAGACTTATCATTCATACAGATATGCAACCATATAAATGGATACATTTACCTTGTTTCTTAGTGCTATCTTGATGCTTGTTAGTTTACTTTGATGATTTCATCTTGACATTGTTGATTCTTGATTTTTGATTCAAGAATTTTGTGATGAACCATGGTTTTGTTGGAGAGAGTAGATAGGATTTAATTTATTTGATTTGTAGATGATGAAAATAAGTGCAGACAACTTCCTTTTAGGGGATTTAATTGTACAAGTTTTTTTTTCACAATTTGACCCAACATTTTCATTTCTTTTAACTTATCATCGCAAGTGTATATAATTATGACTTGAATAATTTACTTTTATAAACTTTTAACAAAACTTACAATGTTAATTATGCAATTAAACTTTTATCATGTTAATTAACATTAAACTAATCGTTTAATGCTAAGCAAATTTTGGGTTGTTACAGAATGGGCTCCACCACGCATAATTTCGTCCTCGAAGTTGTTTATGTTCAGATAGACATAGTTTAGGAATTACAAAGTAGGTATGAATCCCTAAAATCTGATGCAAACATTCTGGTGTTTAATGAATGAGCATCATCTGTATTTCATAACTTTTTCTTCTTTGGCTTTAATAACCAGTACATTCACTGGCCTTTTCAATATTATGCAGCTTATTTGTTGACTTATGCAATAACATAAGAAATCTTAGGATTTTAGGCTTTTCACATATACATTGACTGTGATGATTTATGCTTTGAGATATAGGATGTCTTTCAATTGACTTAGATATCATTTTAATATCTTAAGTTAGCTGATCTATCTTTTCTTTGATCTTGTACTAGTTATAGTGCTTTGGAGTCTGATAACAGTAGTTTATTACATTTCATTGATGATAATCCTTAGCAGATTATAATTAGTATTGACCGTTGTCAAAACTTGAAATGACTTTTCATTTGTAGATCCTTGAGTTCACGATTACTTCATTTGCTTCAGCAAAAACTTTCATTGGGTTCATTGGCTTCAAATCATGAAAATAAGTCATCCGTAACATGCATAAGCTATAAGTGATGCTCATTTGTCAATTTTTAATAGGTGCTCATGATGCTTAATATATAAATGGTGCTTACTAGATCCTCATCCTATATATATATATATAT
Organism: Centrapalus pauciflorus; assembly: GCA_020465985.1. Taxonomy (NCBI): domain Eukaryota; kingdom Viridiplantae; phylum Streptophyta; class Magnoliopsida; order Asterales; family Asteraceae; genus Centrapalus; species Centrapalus pauciflorus. The sequence goes on from JAANYP010004031.1 coordinate 155,735, forward strand.
ATATATATATATATATATATATATATATATATAAAGAGAGAGAGAGAGAGGATCAGATTCATAAGCGTACCAGCGTACCCTAATGTGAATGATAATTCACATATATTTTTTTTGAATTGACATGTATAAGACAACATTATAAAACTTTTTTTCAAAAAGAGCAACATCATAAATATTGTGAATGGTGAAAAAAGATCATGTGAACGACCATTCACATGGATGACCATTCACATAAATATGTATTGAACATTCACATAATTTTTGAGGACACAGAAAATGTGAATCTATGTGAAATTCATATATCATGCCTATAACATTAAATTAAACATGGTTATGTGAAAAAAAATTTAAAAAAGTTTTTTAAGGTTGGTACCTTCGGGTGCACTTGATTTCGAGAGGTACTTATTTGAACCTGACTATATATATATATATATATATATATATATATATATATATATATATATATATATATATATATATATATATATATATCAACGCACCAGAAGGTACCACCTTTAAAAAAAAACTTTTTAAATTTTTTTTTCATAAACATGTTTTAATTCACATTATGCAGATCATATGTAAATTTCACATGAATTCACGTATCCTAACTCCTAAAAAATGATGTGAACGCACACTTACATAATTTTGAATGTATGTGAACGTGCATTTATGTGATGCGTGTTTTCATGCACTTAGAGTGCTCAGATTTGCGTGAAATTTACATATGATCTGTGTAATGTTAATTAAAACATGTTGAAGAAAAAAATTTCAAAAAAATTATTTTTAAGTGTGGTACCTTCTGGTGCGCTGCATAATGGTGGTATTCACTTGAACCTAAATCTATATATATATATATA